>JAEQBH010008302.1:0-71299 GCA_016808115.1 Tetrastigma voinierianum | reverse complement strand
TCTTTATTTATAACTTAGATTTGTAAAATCTTAGCAATGAAACTTTGCTAGAAGATGATCTACCAGACATAGTCTAATTCAAATCCCGTATACATCCAATTTACACTATATCCAAAATATGGCAACCAAAGATACCAACACATTCCCATGGGGTAAACTACTCTATGTACATACATATGTTCCATTACAAATTCAAAGTATGTTCTTACAAAATATAATTAATACACAAAGACTTAAATCGATGTCGACTAATCCGTATTGTGCTCAAATGGCTTGGCGACTGCACTGAAAATAGTTTTTAAATGGAAACTATCGAGCTAAACGAGCTTAGTGAGTGTATGCTTGCAAAGGTTTTGGTCTGAAAACATCTTAAAACGAAATTCTTTACAAATTATTTTCCGTAGTTTCCTTCTTCGCTACGGTTTAAAGTTTTCAAAACTTTTCTTTGCTCGCTTGCTTTCTTTTTGCTTTTCTTAAAAGCTTGTAAAACTCTTATTTCTTTGTTTAAGAAGTTTATAAAACTTCTCATACTTTTTCTTTCTCGCTGCTTTATCTTGTTTGAAAAGTCTCTTAAAACCTTTCACAAACCTTTCTTTAAAAAGTTTCTCAAACTTTTTCATAAAATGGGAGCTCGAGCTCAACCACATGCTTTGAAAAATAAAACCCACACCTGAGTTTACTCAACCGATCGCTTTTGAAATCTAACCGGAGCCCGGGCTCAACCGCTTGCTTTAAAACTCGAAGCCTTGGCGCATCGGAATCCAATGGTTGACTTCAAAACTGCATATCATGCTTATGAAACATCAACCAATGGAGGCCTATTTTTGCTTATCATGCCCTAGTGAACACGGGAAACGGTCTCCTTTAATTGCATGATGTATGTCCTAAGTTTGCCGACCAGGCAAAACTATAATGCATGTATGAAATCCTCACTCCTTGCCAGGAGATTCTTCACTCTTCGGATCACCATGGTACCTCTCACTCTCATAGGGATAGCCCTCACTCTCATCGAAAGCTCTTTTCGCTTTCCTGCACAGATCCAGGTCTTTGTCCAGGCACTGGGTACCAACCGAGCCAGTAGCCATTTCTGGCACTGCAGGATGCCTCCCATCGACTCAAAGACCCCAGTCCTCGGGTTCGACCGGGGAGGCGAAAGGAACTCAGTGGGAATGAGGATATCCTATGAGTGAGCTTCCACCTGAAGGGTACCCATGAGGTGGTCACGAAGGGTGGGGGTCTCACAATAAAAATTTTCACTTCATGCCCAAATGACGTCCAGAGCGTTCTAAATTCTAATTTACCCTCGCTTCTATCATTAGACCTCAAATCAGTTCAATAACCACTATTATAACATTCAATAAGGTTGGGGTTTTACAGTATAAGCAATTGTTGTAGTTTTTGGGTGAAAGCTAACTTGGTTGTTTTGTATTGTTATACCTCCTCGCAAAGAATGTACAAAATTTAAACTCTGTGTAAATAAAAGGGATATAACTATATTAGGTACTAAATAGGCCTGCGGTAATGTCATGGTTATGTTGTTAATTATTATTGAATAATTAGCTATATATTTTGTTATTATTATTTTTCTGATTATACCGCACTAATTCTGGCTGTGCCGAAAGTTAAGGTCGCTGATCTTCTTTGGTACTAGATTTCAACAAAAAGGTTTTTACTAGCTCCGGGGTGATCTAACATCGGGCTTCTACTTTATTTCGCCTTTCTTTAATTTAATAGTTGTTGGAAATGTTATTGTTTACTCATTTGCTGTATTTTACCATTGTTGTTCCCAAAGAATTGATTGGTTCTTCTTCGAAGTTTCTTTTATTTCCTAAATTATTTGTCTTGAACTCTATATGTGGTTTTCCTATTATTGTTGTCACCTTCCATATATTATAAGGATTATTTTACTTTCTAAAGGTTGTACTAATTTTTCTAAATCTAAAGGAGTCTTTATTTCTAGGTTTATTTTTGATTCATTATCTAATATATTTTCATCTAAAATTTCAACTTCAAAAGTTTCTATTTAATAGGTTCATTTTCTTCTGATTTTATTACTTCTACAATTTCCATGGTTTTACTTCTAAATTTCTAGGTTCAAATGGATTGATTTTATTTTCTACACTATATTTTGGTTTTTCTCCTAAACTAAGTTTTTCAAATTGTTGGAAAATATTTTCTATTTTATTTTCTTCTAATTTACTGGTTTCCTTTACTAATTGTTCCAGTATTTGATCTACTTTTTGACTAAGTTTTTCTAATGTGTTCTTTCAAATTTTGTCGTTCGCCTTTATTTTTTTTTCATTTCTTTTCTATTAAAAATTTATCTTCTTTAACTAAATGTTCTTTATATAATCTAAGTTGCTTCTAATTAAATTAAAATGCTTAAGTCTTCCACCTTCTTTCCTAATTCCTAAGGTCAGGTTACACAAATCTATTCTTCTCCTGCTGAATTTCTTGAACTTTTCTAGGTTTTGTATATCACGCCACACTCACATTTTATTCTTTTCTCGCTTTTATGTTCTTCTAATACTACTTTGGTTATTCCTAACTGAATTTCTACAAGTTTCTTAAACTGTTTAATTTCTTCTTTTTTAAACTCAGGATTCATTAATTTCTACTGGTTTTCTATACTGATTTCTAATTCTACACTTATTTCTACACTAACTTCTAAGAAATTGAACTACTAGCATAAGAATTTGAACTACTAACATAAAGATTATCTACATAATATTTAACTATTTCAGTTTTAACTATGGTTTCTAGGTTAAAATATTCTTCGTAGGTTTCTTTAATAAAGGTTTTCGTGATTCACACAAATATTTAAGAGACACAAGGTTTTGAATATCTTTAGTCGTTTTGATAGTCGCTTCCAAAGCATGCGCTTATCTAAATTTTTCTATATTCTTCAGTCACCGAACGTAAATTACTAAGTTCTTACACGATCATAATCTAAATTATAAACACTATATTATGAAAATTCTATCAGAATATAAAATACCCCTAGTCTTCCATTGGATCGCGATGTATGATAGTATATAACATAATTGCATATCATCATGTTCATGATATAGAGTTGGTCTACAAAGTTTTTATATACATTATAGTAATATATAACTATTACTATAAGTTATATATGAATATTGTATCTTCATATTCATACTGGCTAAATTAAAGATAAAAATGTATTCTAACATTGTTCATATTCTCAATTAATGCATATATAATCTGATACCATACTAGAAGAATGGTATCAGAGCTGATGTATGTTAATTTATTATTATTTAAAAACTTTTGAAATTAAATTCCAGAGTACCAAAGCTTTATCTTACCCCGTTAAAAGTTATATTGTGAGAAAACCCTTTGAAATATTGTATGATTTTACATAAAAATTGTGAAATTTTGTATGTTTTTAATTGTGTGTTAATTTTATGTCTTTTATTCCTTATCCGCCTAGTGTTTATAATTTAGATTATGATCGTGTAAAAGAACTTAGTAATAGAATTTACGTTCAGCGTGAAGAATATAGAAAAAATTTAGATAAACTGCATGCTTTAAGAACAACTATCAAAAACCTGACTAAAGATATTCAAAACTCAGGTTCTTAAATATTTGTGTGAATACGAAAACACTATTAAAGAAACCTACGAAGAATATTTTAACCTAGAAACCATAGTTAAAACTGAAATAGTTAAATATTATGTAGATAATCTTTATGTTAGTAGTTCAAATTCTTATGCTAGTAGTTCAATTTCTTAGAAGTTAGTGTAGAAAGTGAATTGAAATCAGTATAGAAAACCAAAGAGAAATTAATGAATCTCGAGAGCCTAGTTAAGAAATTAAATGGGCTTAAGAAACTTGTAGAAATTCAGTTAGAATAACCAAAGTAGTATTAGAAGAACATAAAAAGCGAGAAAGAATAAAATGTGAGTGTGAATGTGATATACAAAACCTAGAAAAAGTTAAAGAAATTCAAGAGAGAAGAATAGAATTGTGTAACACAAACTCCAGGGAATTAGAAAAGAAGTCGGGAAGACTTTAAACATTTTAATTTAATTAGAAGCAAACTGATTATATAAAAGAACATTTAGTTAAAGAAGATAAATTTTGTAGAAAAGAAATCGAAAAATAAAAACCGAACAACAAAATTTGAAAAGAACTATTAGAAAAACTTAGTCAAAAAGTAGATCAAATACTTGAACAATTAGTTAAGAAACCTAGTAAATTAGAGGAAAATAAAATAGAAAATCTTTTCCAACAATTTGAAAAACTTAGTTTAGGAGAAAAACCAAAATATAGTGTAGAAAATAAAATCAATCCATTTGAACCAGAAATTTAGAAGTAAACCATGGAAATCAGAGAAGTAATAAACCAAAAGAAAATGTCAAGGAATTCCTGAGAGAAGAAAAAATTGAAAAAGGCAATAAAAGAAGTAACTCCATACAAAAAACCTTTAGTTCAAAGTCCCAAAATAACAAGATTTTTTAGTCAACATACAGTAAGTTCATTAGGAAATATAGTATATTTAGACTTAGCTTCTTCAGAAATAAAACAAAAACTTTTAAAAAATAAAACTGATAAATACATGCATTTAGGAGTAATTTTAATAGGAATAATTGGACTTCATAGAAAGGAAATAGGAGCACTTGTAAATATTAACCTTTTAGATACCAGAAATAATTCAATAGGACGAGCTCTTTTAGCTAGTGCAGAAGTAAATATGAATCAAAATTATGCAGTTATAGGTTGCATCCCACAGTTTTGTATAGATCTTAGAGAATTTACTAAAAAAATAAAAATAACCATAAATACAAAAGGATATGATATGGAACCGTGTAGCAAAAACCTTAGTAAGTGTATTATAGGATTTATTGGAAAACAACAAATGCTAAGTTTAAAATGCATAATGGAATTTGATGATATAGTAAAACTTTGGTAGCAAATCAGAACATGATCAAGCTAAACCCTTTAGATACAAATTATTTGTTAGGAAGAGAAATGGGAATTACCACAAACAAATAAACTCGAAACAAAATATCCAACCTTTTAGTAATATATATCACAATAAAGATGGAAGTGCTAGTATAACATTTGGGAATTATAAAACCATAAATATAGAACCAGTAGATTGATAGTGAACTAATCAACATGTTAATATAGTAAGTATAGAAAAACTTAAATTGTGCTTAAATATAGAAACTCAGAGAAAATTTTATATAGGAATTCGCAGTTAATTGATAGAATGTTAGAAGAATTTGAAAATCCAAAATTGTTAGATGAACCAATAGATAGAGAAAACTTTATAGATATAATGTGTAATAATTATTTAGATGATCAAATCATTTCAAAACTTTATCAATCAAACCTAGTTAAAAAATTTTTAGATATAGAAGTAATAAACCAATTTATAATACAACCACATATTCTAGAAAAAGATGAAAAAATAAATGAAATAACTCAAATCTCAAAAGAACATGAAGAAAAATAACAAAAGAAAATAAAATTGAAAAAGAATTTGTGAATGTAAAACAAAAATAAGTTAGACAAGGCCTCAATTTAAAACAAGAATAGAACCTTCTAGTATGTTATTCTACAACCAATAAATGAATATAGAACAAATGGACCAATTTTTAGATATAGATAATAATAATGATCTTAGAAAAACTATAGAAAACTGGAACAATCTTTAAATTCTGATGGAGTAATTGTAGCTTTCAAAACCAATAAGAAATATATGAATATTGTAAAAGTACACTGAGGAATCGTGATACAATTTTTTAGAAACATGAACAAGAAAACAAAGAGGGGTTATTTTCGTAGAAGTTAGAAATAATTTTAGTATATCCTCTGCTTTTATAAAATCTTATAAAATTGCATTTTTAGGAACAACAACCCAAGAAGATGTAAATGAACCTCGTATTATATCTTTATAAGTTTGAACAGTTAAAATTATGTAACCTTTCGTATATAAAAGAATATGAACAAAAATTTAGGAAATATGCAATTCTTGCTAAGATAGATAGAATACCTGAATATTTAAATAAATATATATTAAAAATACAAGGACCAGTAGGTGTTAAATTATGGAATGAATTTTCAACTCTCGAATACAAAAACTCTTATATAGGCAGTAGAGTAGAATTTGTAAAATTGGTTAGAAAAAGAATGTTTGAATATAGGAGAAAGAAGTCAAATAAAAGAACAAGATTTAAATAAACAACTTTGTAGAAGATTAAATTTAGAGAAGAATTAGATATAGGATGTAGAGATAGATATAGGAATATAACAAACCCAATAGGACAGTAAACAACCTTTAGAAGAAAATCTAGAACTCATTATAAAAATCAACCTTTTAATACAAGATAGGAAACCCGTAAATATTTGGATAAAAAGAAGAAGAAATCCAATTATAGTAAAAAACAATGTAAACAGTATTTATGTGGCAAGAGCTGTCATATAAAACCCGAATGTCCCGAACCTAAAAAATTGCTAAATGAACGAAATAGAAAAACCCAAATTAAAATCAATTTAATAAAAAAGAATATGAAAAGACAATGAAGAACTAGTTAGTGAATTAGATTTTGAGAGTGACAATTTAGTATATAGCTTAGAAGATGAAATAGAAAAATTCTTTTAATTTTAAATAATAACTTAGGAAAATTTTGTAAAAGATTGGTTAAGTAGACAAATTTATATGATTGATTGATTTATTACTAAATGATTGTTTATTTATTACTAACTTTTTGTGTACAGGAAAATGGCTCAAAGGAGAAATTCAAAAGCAAAAACTTTTCAATTTGGAACTGTTACTTTAAATGAAGTTTTAAACCCAAACCTTCAATTTCAACTAGATTCTCAAACCTTTTCAAGGAACATAAAGTTATTGTTGATAACCTTGGTCTTTAAACTCAAAACTTTCAAAACCAAAATTTAGAATATGCTTATGGAAAAACCATTTCAGCTTTAGCCCAACATTTTCAAAAATTGGCGTAATCCAGTTTATTGCTTTAGAAATCGAAAAATTTCAAATGCTACGAATCAAGAAAAGTAAGAAAACCAAATTAAGGATTTAAAAATGAGAAAGTTAGTGTAAAACCTCAACCTTATTGAATGTTATAATAGTAGTTATTGAACTGATTTGAGGCTCCAATGATGGCGTAGGGTGGGATTAGAATTAGAACGCCTGACATCATTTGGGCATGAAGTGAGCAATTTAAAATCAGAATCCTGCGCCCTAATGAATAGTATGATTTTTTCTATTTATCCGGGACTGGTGGCTGCGTGCGGATTTTTGAAGAAAATTTGGTTCTATGACTTTGAACTATATTTTGAAGATAATGGGAGATTTATGAATAAAGTGATTTCCGACCAAAATCGAGTCCACAATAAATTTTTCTAAATCGGGCCTAAAATACGAAATGTCCGGAATCAATCATAGAAGCCCAACTAAACTGAAACGGAGGAACGGGTCCGTTTTGATAGTTTCAGCGATCCGAACGATTTCAATAATACGCTATTGTCCGACTTCCGATTTTAATGATTTTAAATCTGATTTCAAAGTGATTTTGAGCCTGAATTCACTGAAGGATTTAATTGAATAATTCGTTAATTTGAAGTTTAGACGACTAAGGTAAATATTTCCTTTTTTGATATTTAATCGGTATAAAAGCAAAAGATAAGGAAATCGAGATACAAAGCCGCCAGGCGAGATATTTTATTATGAGAGCCAATTAAAACCTTTCTAATGGCTAAGTTATGATTTAAATCATGGGTAATGACTAGTCTCAAGGAGAATGACCAATGAGAAGCTTGATAAAAGTGTGTAAACCACATGAATCCAACGAATGGAATTATTTATCTAAGGGTACTTTGGAAGAACATTTGAAAGCCCAAAATTAGGATTTAAGTGTCTAAAGAGAGGAGATCACGTCCATGAGAAGGAGAGAAAAAGGAGAGATAGAAAGAAAGGGAAGAAAGGAGAAAGAGGAGGAGAAAGGGTAGGGCAAAGTGGTAGAGGTGAATTTTTATTCTCTTTCAAGCTTCCATAAGGAGCTTCCAGTGAATCAAGGAAGAGAAGACAAGGGTTCCAAAACAAGTAAGTTTTTCATGGTGGGAAAGTTGGATTTTTGTTGTGTTTTCTGTGCCTAATGATTTGATTTTCTGTATGGATGTTAAATTAGTGGGCATTTAGGTTGAATGATGATGATTTTGAGATAAATTGAGAAAGCCATGGATTGTATTAGGGTTTTGACAAATCAAGGAATGAACAGATTAGGGTTTGATGGTAGACTCCTTTTTTGTGTGATATGTTGAAAATGGGTATAATGCATCAGATTTAAGTGTTTAGAGGAAAGAAAAATGAAGAGAAACACAATTTGGTAAATTTTTAAGAAATCTCGGTACAGGAAATGTCCTGTTTTCTGTTTTGACCAGTTTTGGGTATTTTGCCAGTAACTTGCTCATTTCAGATCGGGAATTGAGTTGATTCAAAATTTCAAAACAGACTTCTAGGGGAAAAATTTATCTAACGGAAGTTCATGCAAATTGTAAGCTTAAAGTGCCCAGAAAATGGTTCAAAGTGGAGCTATGTGCAGATTTCTTGTTCCCACAAACTGAGTTATTTGTTGTGCAGATTAGTTATATGTGTTGAGGGCTTAGAGACGGAATTTTAAATTGAAAATTTAAAGAGATGCTATATTTGATATATCAAGAACTGATCTGAGAGTTCATAAATTTTGAAGACCGCTTTGAATAATTTTTGATTGGCAAAGTCTATAGGGTATGGTTGAAAAAAGGTTGGCCAAAATGAATGAGTTTTTAGTGCTTAAGGGTAATTTGTTCATTTGGCTTTAAAATGAATGTGTATGGTGGATTAAATGGAAGTTATGATTAATGGTATAGTTGCATTTTCTGGAAAAGGGTGAAAAGGATGACGGATTTTGAACGGGAACTCAAACTAGCTGCAAGCGGAATTGAGCGATGAACTGTGAGTGAAATGATATTTTGAGAATTTAGTTTTTAAAAGTGAATATTTTATTGCTAAACTGAAAGTTTAATGTACCTTATGTAAATGTTAAGGTATATGGAAATGTTTTATAATAATGTTTTATCTTTGCATCAATGCATATATTTATATGTGTATTAAATATGTATGTATATGTTAAGGTATTATGAAAGTTTAAAAACGCTTTTAAAGTATGCATATGTGTTTTAATGATAAAGTAAAGGATTTAAATGTATTTATAAATGTATTTTGAAGAAATGTTTTACTGATGGTTACCCTAAACCCCCTATGACTGTTATGACTGATATCGGCCGAAGTACTTTAAGCGTGTAAGGATTTAGAGGGTAAAGTATAGGTTACTAACTGAGGGGTGAAATAAAGGCTGTGAAAGAATATCTCACGTGATAAAGTACTAAGGACTGAACCCTATGCAAAGCGTGAGTTTCTCCGCAGCAGAGTGGTTATGACTGGAATGTGACTGTCCTCACCGCGCACCGAAACTATTCAAAGGTGTTTATTCCCCTGGGTTCCATCAAAAAGAATGAAAGAAAGAAATAAAGAAAGAAAGTTTAAGGCATAAATGCTTAAAGCATAAATGGATTTTAAATGCATAAGTATTTATGGAAAGAAAGTTTAAGGCATAAATTCTTAAAGCATAAATGGATTTTAAATGATAAGTATTTATGGAAAGAAGTTTAAGGCATAAATTCTAAAGATAAAATGGATTTGAAAATGCATAAGTATTTATTGAAAGAAAGTTTAAGGTATAAATGTTTAAAGCATAAACCGATTTAATGGTATAAGTATTTATGGAAAGAAAGTTTAAGGAATAAATGTTTAATGTATAAATGGATTTTAATTGTATAAGTATGTATTATTTTGATATGCATCGAAAATGTTATATAAAATGAAAAGATACACTCACCGAGCTCGCTTAGCTCACTTCTTCCATATGTTTCAACAAATATTTTCGTGGATTCGAGATGTAGTGCATCGGTAGAGTAATTCAGGCAAAGGTTGAGTCGAAGCTATCGAGAGACGACGCATGTGACCGCATTGAAAATAATTTGCCATTGTATATGTGAATATTTTGTCATGTTTTGATAAAATTATGCATGGAATTGAAGAAGGTTTAAATGTTTTGATGATTTGAAAGAAATAAATGTATATATATGTATATTGTGTTTGATTTGGCGCTTGACGAGGAGTCCTAATATGGAAGTCGATGAATCAAGCTTGGCTGCTTAAATGTTTCATCAGGTTTTGTAAATTTGGGAAAGTCCAAAACGTAGGAAACTCCGGTCGATTTTCCGAAAAATCTATGTTGGAAAAGAAAAGAAAAAGAAATTTTTTTAGCACTCGTCTCCGCATTATTTTTAAAAGATATGTGAAGAATTGTAAAGTGGTTCGCCTGGATTTTTAATTTATGGTTTTAAGGAAAAGTTTCTATATCCGTTGGAGTGCCGAGGTCCCTGGTTCAAGGAGGTTAACTGGGTCGGATCCTTCAAATATGGTATCAGAAAGGGAGTTTTGAAAATGTTATAAAGATTTTGAAAATTTTATTTTTATATGATTGTTTTGTCGTTTTCTTTTAAGATTTCAAAAAACAAAAACAAAAATTTTATGTGGATTTAAAATCATATATGCATTATACGATATATTAGGCTTTAATTGCAAAACAGGTGGATCACACTATCAGAGAGCTCCCGAGGCAAAGAAGATCACCACCCGAGAAACATGTTGATGAGTCTCATGTTCCCTCCACCCGCAAGATACGAGACGCACCGCCTCCCGGGAGGTCGTAGGAGGACAGATACCTTTAGAGCAGATGGCTCAGATGTTAGCCACAACATTTAATCAGCCCGTGAGTCGACAAAGTTGTCCATTGAGGATAAGGAAATTGGGAGGCAAGAAATTATGACTCCGTGATAGGAGATCCTCGGAAAGGCATATCGTGGGATGTAGGGTAATGAGATGGTTAATTGAAAATGCAAGGGTTTAATTTAGCTAAGTGAATCAATGACATTAAGTGAATTGTTAATTGTAATTGTTAAAAGAAAATGGAAGAAATTGAAGATATAATGATGAATGTGTGTAATGTAGGATTTTCACAATCTCTAGAAAAGTATGGAAAAGTCGATTGTTACAACATAGTGATTATCGAGGAAGAGGAGTTTTGGCAGACTTGATATTATTAGATATCCATGACTTTGATGTTATATTAGGCATGGATTTACTATCTAGACATCATGCTACAAAGGATTGTTATAGGAAAGAGGTTAGGTTCTATAAGCCAAGGAAGATGAGGTAGGTCGTTTTATGCGGGTTACGGAAAATACTACCTACCAATAATATGACGTTATGTGGGCCAGTAAAATACTTCTCAAAGTTATATAAAAGGTACCTAGCTTATGCTATCGTAGGTGTGATAATGGTAGTCGAATGGAAGATATTCGAGAATAAATAATTTCCTGGATGTATTTCCAGAGGATCTTCTAGGTATATATAAAAAATATATATATATAGTATATATATTAATTTTTAGATTGAAATGACCCTAGGACAGAACCAATTGCTAAGGCACCTTATAAGGATGGTCTTTAAAGTTATTGAAAGAATTGAAAGAATTGAAAGTATAAATGGATGAGCTTGTGAGTAAGGGTTTTGTTAGGCCGAGTACTTCGCCTGGGGAGTGCCACTCGCTTATAAAAAAATGATGATGAAAGTTTAAGATCGTGATATTGATTTCGTGAGAGTTGAATAAAGTGAAAATACGCAATCAACACCCATTTACATCGATTGATGATCTTTTTGATCAATTATGTGGAACTAGGGTATTTTTGAAAATGGATCTAAGCTCAAAGCTACCATCACCAAAGATTAGGTCGTAGGATGTTCCTAAGACAACTTTGAAAACACGCATGTGCATTATGAGCTTTAGTCATGCTAGCTGACTAACTTATATTCAGCCGCTTTATGGATCTTATGAATAGGATCTTTCAAATTTTATTTAGATCATTTGTTATAGTATTCATTGATGACATTTCCAATCTATTTATAAGCAAAGAATGAAGATTCGCGAGAGCATCTAAGTAAATTCATTTACTTAGTATGCCAAACTTAGTAAATTTAGTTCGTTAGACGCTGCTGCCTTCTCTAAGGCATGTGATTTCAGTGAAGGGGGTTTCTGTTGATCCTCAAAAGATTGAGAAAATTGTGAACTGAAAACCACCTACGAATGTGACAGAGATACAAAGTTTTCTAGGTTTAGCAGGGTATTATCGGAAGGTTGTTAAGGGATTTTCAAAGTTAGCGTGGATCCTTCAATTAAATCGACAAGGAAAGATGAAAGTTTGTATGAGAAGAGACATGTCGAAAAGATCTGGACGAACTAAAAGGAATTTGACTCAAATTTCTAGTTCTTACACCTGGCTGGGTGGCAAGAAGGATATACAAAGATATTGTGATGCTTCAGGCGTAGCTTAGGGGTGTGTTAATGCAACATGAAAATGTGATAGCATATGATTTAAGGCAATTGAAAAAGCATGAGCAGTAATTATCTCGAGACATAACCTAGAGTCAGTTGTCAGAGTCTTTGCTCTACGAGGCGGAGGCACATCGATATGGAGTTGCATGTAAAATTTTTACAGATCACAAGAACATGTAATATTTATTCACATAGAAAAAGTTAAATATGAGACAGAGGAGATGGGTTGAACTCATTAAGGATTATGAGTGCACTATCGAAGTACCATCGTGGGAAATGTTAATGTGGTAATCGATGCTCTTATAAGAGGGAAGCCTACGGTTCGATATCTCACCTAAAGGTTGTGTACCTCCTCAGATTTATGGAATTGAGGTCTTTAGGGTGCGAGACCAGGAATTGACGATATTAGTCCCGTATCAATAGACAAGGTAGGAGCCATGACTCAAGATACATCATGATTAAATTGAAAAGGAACCGAGTCCGGCGCTTAAAAGGATTTTTATAATTCTGCATATGGTATAGTGATGATAGGTCACAAAGTTATGTGTACTAGATGTGGAAGATTAAAGAAATAAATTATGGGAGAGGCCTACTTCTACATAGGCTATGCATCGTGAAACACTAAATGTATCATACCCTAAGGGAATACTGGAAGGTGGAGGGGTATGAAGAAAGATGCTGTGACTTATTTCTAAATGTCTCATTTGTCAAAAAGTTAAGGTTGAGCATCAAAGATTTGCAGGGTTCTTATAGTCTCTTCCGATCCCTCAGTGGAAATGGGAGAGAATCATGATGGATTTTTTTTTATTTCCACTTTGCCAGAGTGGTTATGATGCGGATATAGTGGACAGGATAGATTGACGAAATCACCAATTTCCTACCTATGGAAAAAAAACAGTGATCTAGCTGGAGAAGTCAATGAAAGCTGTATATAAAAGAGATTGTACGACTTCACTGGATGACCAACTGGAAAAGAGCCATACATATCGGGTGCTATACTCAAGGCTTGTGTGTTAGAGTTTAAAGGAAGTTAGGAAAGACATTTACCATTAATGGAGTTTTCCTACAATAATAGCTTATCATGCAAGTATTGAAATGGCGCCTTTATGAGGCCTTATATGGAAGGAAGTGTAGGACTCCATTATGTCGGGATGAGGAAGCTGGAGAGAAAATTTTAGGTTCATAAATTGTTCAGTTACAACGCATAAATGCTAAAGTTATCGATAGATTAAAGATATTCAAGATCGGGTTTAAAAGTTAAGCACAACCCAAGGAGAGATTTAGAATTTTAGGTGGGGGATCGTATTTATGAGGATATCACCTCGGGAAAGGGTGTTGATATTCGAAAGAAAAGGGAAGTTGTTCCATCTATATGGGACTTTATGAAATTATGAAAATAATCGAGGTAATGGCTCGTCGAGGTCGCTATTCTAATCGCCGTAATACATGACATATTTTATGCATTTCTATGCTTCAAAGTATATGACGCATTCTTCACATGTGTTAAGAGATCAACCGGTTGAATTGAAAAAATCGAATGCATGAGGAGACCGTCTAAATTGTTGATCGAAATGACAGTTCTTGAAACAAAGTGATTCCCTTTAGCAAAGGTGTTGTGGATGAATCACTATAGAGGAATAACTTGAGAATTTAAATTTCGAGATCTAAATTTTTATAAGGAGGTGATTGTAAAACCCCAACCTTATTGAATGTTATAATAGTAGTTATTGAACCGATTTGAGGCCAATGACAGAAGCGAGGTGATTAGAATTTAGAACGCCCGACATATTTGGGCATGAAGTGAAAATTTCTAAAATTGTAAATCAAGGCTCCTAATGAATAGTGATTTTTCTCTTATTTTATCCGATGAGGGGCTGTAAAAGGGATTTTAAGAAAATTTCTGGCCCTTATGACTTTGAACCGATATTTAGAAGATAATGGGAGATTTAAGTGGAATAGTGATTTCCTGACCGAAAATTGGAGTCTCAGGTCAAATTTTTCTGAATCAATAAAATACGAAAATGTCCGAATCAATCATAGAGTCTAACTTAAACTGGAAACGGAGAACGGGTCCGCTTGATAATCAGCGATCCGAACGTAATTCGAATAATAATACGCTATTGTCCGAATTTCCGATTTTAATGATTTTAAATCTGATTTCGGTGATTTCAGAGCCTGGAATTCACTGTAGCGATTTAATTCAATACTCCACTACACTCAAGCTAGACGACCATAGAATATTTTTGACATTTAATCGGGTATAAAAGCAAAGATAAGGTGAAACCGAGATACAAAAGCCGCATAAGGGAGATATTTTATTATGAGAGCCAATTAAACCTTCTTAATGGCTAAGTTATGATTTAAATCATGGGTAAATGACTTGTCTCAAGGAGAATGGACCAATGAGAAGTTTGATAAAGTGTAAACCACTTTTGCCAACCAATGGAATTATTTAATTTAAGGGTAATTTTTGGAAGAATATTTTAAAGTCTAAAATTAGGGATTTAAGTGCTCCAAAGAGAGGAGATCACGTCCATGAGAAGGAGAGAAAGGAGAAAGATAGAAAAGAAAGGGAAGAAAGGAGAAAGAGGAGGAGAAAGGGTAGGGCAAAGTGGTAGGAGGTGACCCTTTATTCTCTTCAAGCTTCCAAGTGAGCTCCAAGTGAATCAAGGAAGAGAAGACAAGGGAAACCTAAGAAACAAGTAAGTTTTTCATGGTGGGAAAGTTGGATTTTTATGTTTTTCATGCCTAATGATTTGATTTTCTTGTATGGATGTTAAATTAGTGGCATACTTTAGGGTTGAATGATGATGATTTTGAGATAAATTGAGAAAGCCATGGATTAGATTAGGGTTTTGACAAATCAAGTGAATGAATGGTTAGGCTTGATGTAGACTTCAGTGATATATGTTGAAATGGGTATAATGCATCAGATTTAAGTGTTTAGAGTGAAAGAAAAAATGGAAGAGAAACACAATTTGGTAAATTTTTGGGCAGCAGTCTCGGTACAGAAATCCTGTTTTCTGTTTTGGACTAGTTTCGTATTTTGGCTAAGTAACTTCTGTTTCATTTCAGATCGGAATTGAGTGATTCAAAATTTGCAAAATAGACTTAGGGGAAAAAATTCTATCTAACGGAAGTTCATACAACCAAAGCTTAAAGTGCCCAGAAAATGGTTCAAAGTGGAGCTATGTGCAGATTCTGTTCTGCCAAACTGAGTTATTTGTTGTGCAGATTGTGTTATATGGTTGAGGGGTTTTAGAGACGGAATTTTAAATTGAAAAAATTTAAAGAGATGTTATTTGATATATCAAGAACTGATCTGGAGAGTTTCATAAAATTTTGAAGACCGTTTGAATACTCTTTTGAGTCATAAAGTCTATAGGGTATGGTTGGAAAAAGGTTGGCCAAAATGTGAATGAGTTTTTAGTGCTTAAGGGTAATTTGTCTATTTGGCTTTAAAATGAATGTATGGTGGATTAAAATGGAAGGTGATTAATGGCGTTGTGATTTTCTTGGAAAAGGGTGAAAAGGATGATCTGACGGGAACGGAACTCAACGGAAGCAAGCCGGAATTGAGCGATGAACTGAGTGAAAAATGATATTTTGAGAATTTAGTTTTAAAGTGAATGGTTTTAATGTTAAACTGAAAGTTTAATGTAAATTTTTATGTAAATGTTAAGGCATATGGAAATGTTTTATATTGTATTGTTTTATTCGCATCAATGCATATATTTATATGTGTATTAAATATGTATGCATATGTTAAGGTATTATGAAAAGTTTAAAATGTTTAAAGTATGCATATGTGTTTTAACAATGATAAAGTAAAGGATTTAAATGTATTTATAAATGTATTTTGAAGAAATGTTTTACTGGTGGTTACCCTAAACCCTATGACCGTTATGATCGATATCTGGCCAAGTACTAAGCGTGTAAGGATTAAGAGGTAAAGTTATAGGTTACTAATCGAGGGAGGGAAATGTGTCTAGAGTAATATCCTTACACGTGATAAAGTACTATGACTGAACCCTATGCAAAGCGTGAGTTTCTCCGCAGCCGTAGTGGTTATGACTGAATGTGACTGCCCTCACCGTCAAGCACTAAACTATCTGTGTTTATCTCTCGTTCCATCAGAAAGAAATGAAAGAAAGAAATAAAGAAAGAAAGTTTAAGGCATAAATGCTTAAAGCATAAATGGATTTTAAATGCATAAGTATTTATGTAAAGAAAGTTTAAGGCATAAATTCTTAAAGCATAAATGGATTTTAAATGCATAAGTATTTATGGAAAGAAAGTTTAAGGCATAAATTCTAAAGCATAAATGGATTTTAAAATTTGCCAAGTATTTATTGAAAGAAAGTTTAAGGTATAAATGTTTAAAGCATAAATCGATTTTAATGGTATAAGTATTTATGGAAAGAAAGTTTAAGGAATAAATGTTTAATGTATAAATGGATTTTAATTGTATAAGTATGTATTATTTTGATATGTATCGAAAATGTTATATAAATGAAAAATATACACTCACCAGCCTGCTTAGCTCACTCTTTTTCCATATGTTTCAACAAATATTTTCGTGACTGAGATGTGCATCGTAGAGTACCCTCCGTGCAAAGGAGTCAGCTATCGAGGAGACGACGCATGGATCGCATTGAAAATAATTTCAGATATTGTATATGTGAATATTTTGTCATGTTTTGATAAAATGCTATGTGCATGGAATTGAAGAAGGTTTAAAATGTTTTGATGATTTGAAAGAAAATAAATGTGGCGTATACGAGAATAAGGTTGATTTGGGTCAGGACGAGGAGTCCTAATATGGAAGTTGATGAATTGAAGTTTAGAAGTGTTTTTAAATGTTTTCATCAGGTTTTGTAAATTTGGGAAAGTCCGAAAATGTAGAAACTCGTCGATTTTCCCGAAAAATCTAAGTGTTGGAAAAGAAAAGAAAGAAATTTTTAGCACTTCGCTTCCGCATTATTTTTAAAAGATATGTGAAGAATTGTAAAGGGGTTCGCTCCACGGATTTTAATTTATGGTTTTAAGGAAAAGTTTCTATATCTGTTGGAGTGCCGGGAGGTCCCCTCGTGTTCATGAGGTTAATCCGGGTCGGGATCCTTCAGTTAGAACCTTTGAACAATGTTAGTAAAACTGATTTAATTAGTATGATTAGAAAATCAGCCTTGCTTACCGAACAGTTTGACAAACTTGTAATTAAGAACAAGTTCGGATCTGATATCTATAATATTATAGAATCTTATTATTTAGAAAAATTTTATGAAAAAGTGTTTAAGAACCAGGGTATATTATATGAACAATTTAGAACCAAAAACAGTGGAATTAAAACAGGCTATATGGCTTACCATGATCCTGATTTATTTTTCATTGTTTATTTAGCTTATGTAAATATGTCTATTTCGATCAAAAATATTTAGAAACTTATCCCCCGAATCTCATGGATCAAGGGGATTTTCAAGAACATATTTTTAACTAGTTTTTATCAAATACCCAATAATTTTCCCCCCAAAACTCGAAAAATATTGTTCAATATCTTTTTACAACTGAAACTCATGTAGATATATCTTTTGAAACCATACCACCTTTGTTTAGAACCGATGGAAGCATCAGATCTGGGTTTATCATCATGTCTATATTAAAACATAATAAAGAACCTTTAATTCTCAACAACAACTCCGAATGTGAAATGACACGCTCAAAAGATTTTCCCCGTATATTACAATAGATTTAGAGATTTTCAAATTTTTTGAATCTAGAAAAACTAGAAATAAAAATTTTATCTTATTGGAGAAACTCCCAACCAGTTGTCAATTTGAGAACTCAATATCGGGAAAAAAATTCTTCAACCCGAAAATTTTTATAACCCCTTAAGAGCAGATTTTATTAATCCAAATTAGCGTATTCACTGCACTATCATACGCCGCGATGACGCAAACTCGGGAAAATCTAGACGAAGAGAGTTATCACAATGTGGAGAATGCAATGGAAGGATAAAGATGAAATCAATTCAGAACAAAGGTTCAACTCCGCAAACTCGGTGAAAAAGCAAATTTCAAGCAGCCTTGGTAGTAAGCAAAACCGCGGTCGATTATCTCAACAAATGCTAAGAAGCCAAAAGAAAAGATGGAACGCGGTAAAATTTGTGAAGATGAGAAGAAAAGACAAATAAATTCTTGTACAAAAGTTGGTATGATTTTATCAACTTTTCATTTTTGTCTTTATGTAAATAGTTGGTAATATAGATATTTATCATCTTAAGGACACATGTATTATTCATTTAAGGCTTTAGGTAGATTTTTTCAACTTTTCAATGAGTTGTAAGTTATCAATTGTCCTTTAAGGACAAGTGGATCTCAAACATTTATTTGTTAGGTAGCTTTTTACTTTTTAGATTTTGTCTTTAGTTAGTCTAAATGCCTATAAATTGGAAGCTTTTGTATACGTAGAAGACATGAGTTAGAAGAGTGAAAAGAGCAAGAAGTTTCAGGAGTTTTGATTTTAAGAGTTAGAGTGAGAGTGAGAGAGTTTTTGTACTCAAAGTTTGATTCAATAAAATTTGTAAGTATTTCATTCAATTCTCTTTTGTTCTTACTTTAATTTCTTAAGTTTATTTTATTTATTTAGGGGAACAAAGGGGTAAAAGATAAGCAAAGGGAAATGGAGTTTTGATTTTTAAAATTGTTTAAATAATAATAATTAACCTACATTGATCCTGTTGTTATTATCTTTCTTATACAAAAAGGAAAATATTCTTAAAAAATTAATCTTTTAAACCCATGTTTTGAAAGCGGAATTTTAAAACTAGAGTCTTTAGTCTTAACCCATGACCTTTAACCCGTTTTAGCCGAGGATAGGCGTTTGAGGGAGACTTTGTCTGGTCTTGGTGGGGGGTTTATCCTATGACACGAAGTGATGTTTTACTATTCTTAATTTAAATCAGGGTTTTTTGGGAGAGATTTATGAGAATGTTTTTGTTTTCTAGTAAAAGAGGGAAGAGTTTCATCTTTATCCTTCCATTGCATTTTCTAAGTTGGCATAGCTTTCTGCATCGAGATTATCCCAGGCTCAAGGCTATCGCGACGATGATAACTCGTGAATCGCTCAAAGTCGCACAAAATCCGCTTTTCCGAGGTTATAAAAATTTTGGGGTTGAAAATTTTTTCCACCGGTCAGGTTCTCCAAATTGACATGGTCGTTTCCAATAAGATAAAATTTTTATTTCTAGTTTTTCTAAATTCAAAAATTTGAAAATCTCTAAATCTATCAGAATATACAGAAAATCTTTTGAACGTGTCATTTCGCCATCTCAGTTGTTGTCGAGGAATTAAAGGTTCTTTATTATGTTTAATATGTACATGATGATAAGGTGTACAAGCTTCCACCTGGCTTCAAACAAAGGTGGTGGTTTCAAAAGATATATCTACATGAGTTTCACTGTAAAAAGATATTGAACAATATTTTCAAGCCGTGAAAATTATCGGGTATTTGATAAAACTAGTTAAAAATATGTTCTTCAAAAATCCCTTGATCCATGAGTCTGTGTGGATAAGTTCTAAATATTTTGATCCAAAATGTATATATTTTACATAAGCTAAATAAACAATGAAAAATAAATCGTGATCACGGTAAGCCATATACCGCTTTAATTCCACTGCTTTTTTAGTTCTAAATTGTTCATATAATATACCCTTGGCTTCAACACTTTTTCATAAAATTTTTTCTAAATAATAAGATTCTATAATATTATAGATATCGATCCGAACTTGTTCTTAATTACAAGTTTGTCAAACTGTCGCGTAGCGCGCTTCCATTTTCTAATCATACTAATTAAATCAGCTTTTACTAACATTGTTCAAAGGTTCTAACTCTCGCTTTCTTAAATCTTAATTCGTTTTTCGTTTTCTCGTTCATAAGCATTTGAAATTTTCGCTTAAAACAATAAACTGGTTTTGTAATTTTTGAAGATGTTGGGCTAAAGCTGAAATGGTTTTTCCATAAGCATATTCTAAATTTTGGTTTTGAAAGTTTTGAGGTTTTAAAGACCAAAGGTTATCAACAATAACTTTATGTTCTTCAAAAAGGTTTTGAGAATACAAAGACTGAAATTGAAGGTTTGGGTTTAAAACTTCATTTAAAGTAACGGTTCCAAATTGAAAAGTTTTTGCTTTGAATTTCCTGAGCCATTTTTTCCTGCATACAAAAAGTTAGTAATAAATAAACAATCATTTAGTAATAAATCAATCAATCATTTATATAACGCCTTACTTAACCAATCTTTACAAAATTTTCCTAAGTTATTATTTAAAAATTAAAAGAATTTTCTATTTCATCTTCTGTTATATATACTAGAATTGTCACTTCTCAAAATTTAATTCACTAACTAGTTCTTCATTGTCTATTTATTTCATATTCTTTTTATTAAATTGATTTTAATTTTGGTTTTCTATTTCGCTCATTTGGCAATTTTTTCGGGTCAGGATATCTCAGTTTTATATGACCTTCGCTTCACATAAATAATATTTACATTGTTTTTTACTATAATTGGTTCTTCTTTTATCCAATATTTACTGTGTTTCCTATCTTGTATTAAAAGGTTGATTTTTATAATAATAAGTTCTGCATTTTCTTCTAAAAGGTTGTTTACGCTCTATCAGTTTGTTATATTCCCCTATATCTTATCTCTCTACATCCTATATCTAATTCTTTCTCCTAAATTTAATCTTCTACAAAAGTTGTTTATTTTAAATCTTGTTCTTTATTCGAGACTCTTTCTCCTATATTCACACATTCTTTTCTAACCAATTTTTTACAAATTCTACTCTAACGCCTATATGAAAGAGTTTTGTATTCAGAGGTTGAAAATTCATTCCATAATTTTAACACCTACTGTCCTTTGTATTTTTAATATATATTTATTTAAATATTCGTGTACTCTATCTATCTTAGCAAGAATTGCATATTTCCTAAATTCTTGCTCATATTCTTTCGCTTATGTTCTTCAATACTACTTTGGTTATTCCTAATCGAATTTCTACAAGTTTCTTAAACTGCGAATTTCTTCTTTTAAACTCGTGATTCATTAATTTCTACCGGTTTTCTATACTCGATTTCTAATTTACAATTTACTTACACTAATTTCTAAGAAATTGAACTACTAGCATAAGAATTTGAACTACTAACATAAAGATTATCTACATAATATTTAACTATTTCATTTTAACTATGGTTTCTAGTTAAAATATTCTTCACAGAGGGTTTCTTTAATAGTGCTTTCGTATTCACACAAATATTTAAGAGACACAAGGTTTTGAATATCTTAGTCGTTTTTGATAGTCGTTCTTAAAGCATGCGCTTTTATCTAAATTTTTTCTATATTCTTCACATCGAACGTGAATTATTACTAAGTTCTTTTACACGATCATAATCTAAATTATAAACACTTAGGCGATAAGGAATAAAAGACATAAAATTAACACACAATTAAAAACATACAAATTACACAATTTTTTATGTAAAAATCATACAATATTTCAAAGGAAGTTTTCTACAATATAACTTTTAACTGGGTAAGATAAAGCTGCACTGAATTTAATTTCAAAAGTTTTAAATAATAATAAATTAACATACACGCCTGGACAATTATTCTTCCTCTTTACTAGAAAACATTCCTACAAATCTCTCCCCTAAAACACTCGGGATTTAAATTAAGAATAGTAAAACATCACTTCGTGTCATAGATAAACCCCCACTCAAGACCAGACAAAGTTCTCAAACGCCTATCCTCGGCTAAACGGGCTAAAGGTCATGGGTTAAGACTAAAGACTCTAGTTTTAAAAATTCGCTTCAAAACATGGGTTTAAAAGATTAATTTTTAAGAATATTTTCCTTTTGTATAAGAAAGATAATAACAATGATCAATGTAGGTTAATTATTATTATTTAAACAATTTTAAAAATCAAAACTCCATTTCCCTTTGCTTATCTTTTACCCCTTTGTTCCCCTAAATAAATAAAATAAACTTAAAAGAAATTAAAGTAAGAACACAAGATAATTGAATGAAATACTTACAATTTTATTGATTGAAACTTCTCAGACAAAACTCTCACTCTCACTCAAACACTATACAACTCTTTCTTGCTCATGAAAGTTCTCCCACTCATACCCCTTACGTATACACAAGCCTTTAATTTATAGGCCTTGACCAATCCTAACGTATTAAAATTTAAAAATATTAGCAGCAAGTTATCAACTTGACAAAGTCTAACATTGCTTAGGAAAATAAAGAAACATTCTAACTCGATATATAATCCTACTATGCTTTAAAATAACTCTTATGAAAATACTTACAATTTTGGCTGATTGAAACTTTCAGACAAAAACTCTACTCTCACTCAAACACTATACAACTCTTCTTGCTCATAAGAAAATGTGTTTATATGCATCATAATATATAATCAAGGTATATTACAATAAATTATGATTATTATTATTTAAAGAAGTAACTCCATACAAAAACCTTACCAAAGTCCCAAAATAACAAGATTTTTAGTCAAATATACAAGAAGTCTACATTAGAAATATAGTATATTTAGACTTAGCTTCTTCAAATAAAACAAAACTTTTAAAAAATAAACTCGATAAATACATGCATTTAGGAGTAATTTTAATAGGAATAATTGGACTTCATAGAAAGGAAATAGGAGCACTTGTAAATATTAACCTTTTAGATACCAGAAATAATTCAATAGGACAAGCTCTTTTTGTGACGCCCCAAAACCCGGGGGTCCGTTGACTACCCGTCAACCTCAGGAATTACAGTGGATGCCTGGGTTACCCGACACCACTACAAAAATCTGCGTAGTCTCCTTTGTACGGGGAGCTCTACCCAAATACAAATCTTGTATTAAAACTCGGTGACACCTGTCCTAAGCAGTCCAATAACTGTACATAATCCCCAACATGAGTAAAATGCTCTTGGGCTTATAAACCAATACTCATAAAATCAATTATCATAACTATTCTTCAATTATCTCCCAATAATTCAATAGTTGATAACACTTTTTGAGTTTTATACAAAACATATATTAAAATCTACAATTCTAATACATGTTATGTCCAAACTATCAAGCCACAAACCGGCTTCAAAATCAACCTCAAAATGAGTTGTCTCCTCGAGCGCCAGACCGAAAAATAAAGGGGGTCCCACGACTCCGCAGCTAAAGCTATAGGGAGAATCGCCTCAAGTGGGCTACCTCACCACCTAAGTGCAAAGGTAATGTCTAAATTAAACACACACTCAAGTAAATACGTGATCCTACTTGGAATGTCTACATGTCATCCCCATGTCACGAGTCCCATCGACCACTCACACCCTGCCTAAGCCATGTAATGAAAATAATCATTTTCAAAAACAAAACTTTTGTTCGAAAATATACTACCGAAATATTCTAGAAATACGGACTACCTCCGAGGTGAATTGGTTGCGAGCTTTCCGAAACAAGCCATGGTCCTCATCCTAGCGGATCCGTCGCCCATCTCCCAACCCAATTCCTCCTAATATCATCCTTTGAAATTCTTTCTCGCAACTACATCTGTTTCTTATAAAATACCCTTGTCATGCACTCACACCTAACCCAGTTACCTGGGTTGCATATGAAATGCATTGAGCCATTTTCAAACCATTTTACACAATATGTCAATATGCATATTTTCAATCAACTACAATTACACTCATGTAATTTAACACATCACTCATCACCCAATGTAGCTCACTTGAGCAACTCATAACCATTTCCAATGGCTTATAACACAATTTAATTCCATGTAATTGTGTCATTGAACTAATCCATTAAAATAATGTCTTAACCTATCTAGTTCCACACATATCAAGCCATTCGCTTTGGTACCATTTCAAGTTAATACAACACATGGACAATTCCTATCCATTTCACACAAACCCGGACTATTTTTACAAATCCCAAAACAGGCAAGTGGGCTGTCCACGGGCAGCTCCACTTTCCTACACCTGCCTCCCTCTCGTGGAACCTCGATTTTCCCTGCTTCCTGGCCTCTTTATCACTCAAAATAGAATTTATTCCATAAATTCTAACACAACAGCCCACAACAGTTTCTGGGCATTCACGGACAGCCCAAAATCTCCAAAATTTCCACAATTCGGTCCCATGTTTTGGGACCGATCCTACGGCCCATTCCCGGCCTTTTTCCATACAAATACATGCATTTTAATGCAAAAATCTGGAATTTAAAACCCTAACAGCCCACTTATTTTCTGGACAGTCACGGCCTCTCAAAAATCCCAAAAATTTAACAACTCGTCCCAAGTTTTGGGATCTGATCAAACGGCCCTCACGGCCTCAAACCAACCGGGAACATCGAAAAACCCTTAAAAGTGGAATAAAACGCAAGTAGGAGAAAATCCTACCTCTTGGAGTTGTCAAAAACTCGCAAACCTCGGGGTCCACGCGTAGCCTGCTCCACGAGAACGCTTTTCCTCTTGCCCGGGCCGAAACTAATCTACCGATTGCTGGATCTTGTGAGAAGGGAGGACCTTCTCACTCTAAAACCCCCATTTCCGCTTGTCATTTCTACCGCCTATTTTCATCATTTCACTCATACCACTTATGGTACATGAGTACATGCGTTATTTGTGCCTTCGGGCTGCGATCGGAATCGACTTACTATGACCGAAAAGCGACATGCCTCGAAAAACGCAACGACCGACCGGCTCCTCAACAAATTGCGAATTTTTACGTGCTAACTACTCGCGAGACGATTCCAATCTGCATTTCCATCCGCTTGGCTATCCGGGAGGTTCAGAGAATTAATTACGGACTTTAACCACTAAAATTTTATAATCAAAATTGGCCATTTTGCCCTTATTCTTAAATTGGAATTTCGTCTTACACTTTTAGCTAGTGCGTATAAATATGAATCATCAAAATTAGCGTCATATAGGTTGTATCCCATGCTTTGTATATATAGATCTTAGAGAATTCACCGAAAAAAATAAAAATAACCATAAATACAAAAGGATATGATATGGAACTGTGCAAAGAAAAACCTTTTAGTGTAGCTATATAGATTTATCGAAAACAACAAATGCTTTAAGTTTAAAATGCATAATGGAATTTGATGATATAGTAAAAACTTTTGGTAGCAAACTCAAAACACGATTGGAAGCTAAACCCTTAGATACAAATTATTTGTTGGTGAAGAGAATGGGAATTACCACAAATAAATAAACTTAAACAAAATATCCAACCTCTAGTAGTATATATCAAAAATAAAGATGGAAGTGTTAGTATAACATTTGGAAATTATAAAACCATAAATATAGAAACTGTAGGACTGATATAGTGAAACCGAATCAACATGTTAATGTAGTAAGCATAGAAGAAACTGTAATCAGGCAACATAGAAACTGTAGAAAATTTATATAGGAATTTTAGTTAATTGATAGAATGTTAGAAGAATTTGAAAATCCAAAAATTGTTAGATGAACCAATAGATAAAGAAAACTTTATAGAGATATAATGTGTAATAATTATTTAGATGATCAAATCAGTTTCAAAACTTTTTATCAATCAAACCTAGTTAAAAATTTTTAGATATAGAAGTAATAAAACCAATTTATAATACAACCACATATTCTAGAAAAAGATGAAAAATAAATGAAATAATCCGAAATCTCAAAGAACATGAAGAAAAATAACAAAAGAAAATAAAATTGAAAAAGAATTCAGAATGTAAAAACAAAATAAGTTAGATAAGTAGCCTTCAATTTAAAACAAGAATAGAACCTTCAGTAGTTATTCACAACCAGTACATGAATATAGAACAAATGGACCAATTTTAGATATAGATAATAATAATGAACTTAGAAAACCATAGAAAAACTCCGGGAACAATCTTTTTTTTTTTAAATTCGATGGAGTAATCAGAGGCTTCAAAACCAACAAGAAATGAAATATATGAATATTGTAAAAGTACACTTAGAGGAACTCGTGAGACATAATTTTTAGAAACATGGAACAAGAAAACAAGAGTTATTTTCTGTGAAGAAATAATTTTAGTATATCCGTTTTATAAATCTTATAAATTGTATTTTTAGGAACAACCCAAGAAGATGTAAATGAACCTCGTATTATATCTTTATAAGTTTGAATAATTTAAAATTATGTAACCTTTTCGTGATATAAAAGAATATGAACAAAAATTTAGGGAAATATGCAATTTTGCTAAGATAGATAGAATACCTGAATATTTAAATAAATATATATTAAAATACAAGGACCGTAGGGTGTTAAATTATGGAATGAATTTTCAACCTTCGACATAAAACCCTCCTTATATTAAAGAGAGTAGAATTTGTAAAAATTGGTTAGAAAAAGAATGTTTGAATATAGAGAAAGAAGTCAAATAAAAGAACAAGTGATTTAACAACAACTTTGTAGAAGATTAAATTTAGGAGAAGAATTAGATATGTGATGGTGAGATAGATATAGGGAATATAACAAACCCAATAGACATAAACAACCTTTAGAAGAAAATCTAGAACTTATTATAAAAATCAACCTTTTAATACAAGATATAGGAAACCTGGTAAATATTGGATAAAAAGAAGAAGAAACTAATTATAAAACAATGTAAAATGTTATTTATGTGGGCAAGAAGGTCATATAAAACCCGAATGTCCCGAATCGAAAAATTGCCAAATGAACGAAATAGAAAAACCCAAATTAAAATCAATTTAATAAAAGAAGTGAAATAGTGACAATGAAGAACTAGTTAGTGAATTAGATTTTGAGAGTGACAATTTAGTATATAGCTTAAGATGAAATAGAAAAATTCTTTTTAATTTTAAATAATAACCCTAGGAAAATTTTGTAAAAGATTGGTTGGTTAGATGTGCATTTATATAAATGATTGATTGATTTATTACTAAATGATTGTTTATTTATTACTAACTTTTTGTGTACAGGAAAAATGGCTCAAAGGAGAAATTCAAAAGCAAAAACTTTTCAATTTGGAACCGTTACTTTAAATGAAGTTTTAAACCCAAACCTTCAATTTCAGTCTTTGTATTCTCAAAACCTTTTTGAAGAACATAAAGTTATTGTTGATAACCTGGTCTTTAAAACCTCAAAACTTTCAAAACCAAAATTTAGAATATGCTTATGGAAAACCATTTCACTTTAGCCCAACATTTTCAAAAAAATTACAGAAACTAAGCCATTGTTTTAGAAATCAAAATTTCAAATGCTTATGAAACTAAGAAAAGCAAGAAAACCAAATTAAGGATTTAAAAATGTAGTTGTAACCCTTTGAAAACAATGTTAGTAAAATCGATTTAATTAGTATGATTAGAAAAATCACCACATCAATGACAAACTCGTAATTAAGAACAAGTTCGGATCCGATATCTATAATATTATAGAATCTTATTATTTAGAAAAATTTTATGAAAAAGTGTTTAAGAACCAGGTATATTATATGAACAATTTAGGAACCAAAAATGTTGGAATTAAACAGTTATATGGCTTACCATGATCCCGATTTATTTTTCATCGTTTATTTAGCTTATGTAAATATGTTCATTTTGGATCAAAATATTTAGAACTTATCCCCGAACTCATTGGATCAAGGGATTTCAAGAACATATTTAACTAGTTTTTATCAAATACCCTCCAATAATTTTCCCGAAAAATCAAAATATTGTTCAATATCTTTACAATTGAAACTCATGTAGATATATCTTTTGAAACCATACCACCTTTGTTTAGAACCGATGGAAGCACTGTACCTGCTTATCATCATGTCTATATTAAACATAATAAAGAACCTTTAATTCCTCAACAACAACCTGAATGTGAAATGACACGTTCAAAAGATTTTCCTGTATATTACAATAGATTTAGAGATTTTCAAATTCAATTTAGAAAAACTAGAAATAAAATACTCTTTATCTTTATTGGAGAAACCCCAACCATGTTAATTTGAGAACCCAATCATTGGAAAAAATTTTCAACCCAAAAATTTTTATAACTCCTCGTAAGAGCGTGGATTTTATTAACTGGGCCTTAAAGCGCATTCACTGTAGAGTTATCATATCACGAGACGCAAACTTTCCGGGAAAATCTAGACGAAGAGAGTTATCACAATGTGGAGAATGCAAATGGAAGGATAAAGATGAAATCAATTCGCAACAAAGTTCAACTCGTGAACCAGAAAAGCAAACTCTCAAGAAATTTTAGTCAAGAAACCAAGGTCGATGACTGCAACAAATAAGAAGAAGCCAAAAGAAAAGATGGAACGTGTAAAATTTAGAAGATGAGAAGAAAAGACAAATAAATTTTGTACAAAAGTTGGTATGATTTGTCAACTTTTCATTTTTTAAGTCTTTATGTAAATAGTTATAATACAGGATATTTATTGTCCTTTAAGGACAAATGTATCATTCATTTAAGGCTTTAGGTAGAATTTTTACTTGTCATTAATGAAGTTGTAAGGCATTTATTTTCCTTTTAGGACAATTGGCCTTCAAGAATTTATTGGTTAGGTAGAATTTTACTTTTCAAATTTTGTCTTAGTTCTGTCTAACTTCCTCATAAATTGTAGGTTTGTGTATACAAGTAGAGGCGTAAGTTTCGTGGAGTTTTGATTTTAAGAGTTAGAGTGAGAGTGAGAGAGTTTGTACAGAAAGTTTGTACTCAAAGTTTGATTCAATAAAATTTGTAAGTATTTCATTCAATTCTCTTTTGTTCTTACTTTAATTTCTTAAGTTTATTTTATTTATTTAGGGGAACAAAGGGGTAAAAGATAAGCAAGGAAATGAGTTTGATTTTAAAATTGTTTAAATAATACACAATTAACCTACATTGATCCTCAAGTAGTTATTATCTTTCTTATACAAAAGGAAAATATTCTTAAAATTAATCTTTAAACCCATGTTTTGAAAGCTGAATTTTAAAACTGGTAGTCTTTAGTCTTTAACCTACACCTTTAACCCGCTTTTAAATGAGGATAGGCGTTCGAGGGAGACTTTGTCCGGTCTTCAAAGGGTTTATCCTATGACACGAAGTGATGTTTTACTATTCTTAATTTAAATCAGGGTGTTTTGGGGAGAGATTTATGAGAATGTTTTTGTTTTCTAGTATAAGAGGGAAGAATGGTATCAGAGCTGATGTATGTTAATTTATTATTATTTAAAAACTTTTGAAATTAAATTCCAGAGTACCAAAGCTTTATCTACTCCTAAAAGTTATATTGTGAGAAAACCTTTGAAATATTGTATGATTTTACATAAAATTGTGAAATTTTGTGGCTGTTTTAATGTGTGATAATTTCATGTCTTTATTCCTTATCCGCCTAGTGTTTATAATTTAGATTATGATCGTAAAAGAACTTAGTAATAGAATTTACGCTCAGCGTGAAGAATATAGAAAAATTTAGATAAACTCGCATGCTTTAAGAACAACTATCAAAAAATCGACTAAAGATATTCAAAACCTCAGGTCTCTTAAATATTTGTGTGAATAAGAAAACACTATTAAAGAAACCTTACGAAGAATATTTTAACCTAGAAACCATAGTTAAATCGAAATAGTTAAATATTATGTAGATAATCTTTATAAGTTAGTAGTTCAAATTCTTATGCTAGTAGTTCAATTTCTTGTAGTTAGTGTGTAGAAATAAGTGTAGAATTAGAAATCGTGATAGAAAACCAAAAGAGAAATTAATGAATCCTCGAGTTTAAAAGAAGAATTAAATGCTTTAAGAAATTGTAGAACCAGTTAGAATAACCACAAAGTAGTATTAGAAGAACATAAAAAGCGAGAAAGAATAAATGTGAGTGTGAATGTATATACAAAACTCAGAAAAAGTTAAAGAAATTCAAGAGAGAAGAATAGAATTGTGTAACACAACCTTAGGAATTAGAAAAGAAGCTGGAAGACTTTAAACATTTTAATTTAATTAGAAGCAACTTAGATTATATAAAAGAACATTTAGTTAAAGAAGATAAATTTTGTAGAAAAGAAATCGAAAAAATAAAAACTGAACAACAAATTTGAAAGAATCCATTAGAAAAACTTAGTCAAAAAGTAGATCAAATACTTGAACAATTAGTTAAGAAACCTAGTAAATTAGAGGAAAATAAAATAGAAAATCTTTTTCCAACAATTTGAAAACTTAGTTTAGAGAAAAACCAAAATATAGTGTAGAAAATAAAATCAATCCATTTTGAACCTAGAAATTTAGAAGTAAACCATGGAAATTGTAGAAGCAATAAATCGAAGAAATGAACCTATTAAATAGAAACTTTTAGTTGAAATTTTAGATGAAAATATATTAGATAATGAATCAAAAAATAAACCTAGAAATAAGACTCCTTTAGATTTAGAAAATTAGTACAACCTTAGAAAGCAAAATAAATCCTTATAATATATGGAAAGATTTGACAACAATAATAGGAAAACCCTATATAGAAGTTAAGACAACTAATTTAGGAACTAAAGAAACTCAAAAAGAAGAAGAACCAATCAATTCTTTGGGAACAACAATGGTAAATACAGCAAATAAGGTAAAAACAATAACATTTCCAACTATTAAATTAAAGAAAACTGAAATAAAAGTAGAAGCAATGTTAGATACTGGAGCTAGTAAAAACCTTTTATTCAAAAACCTTAGTACCAAAAGAAGATCAACAAACCTTTAACTCAACCTCAGAATTAGTGCAAGATAATCAAGAAAAATAATAATAACAAAATATATAGCTAGTATTCCAATAATAATTAACATAATATGACATTACCACAAACCTATTTAGTGCCTGGGTGATAAGTTTGTATCCTTTTATTTTAGGTTTAAATTTGTACATTCTTTACAAGGAGGTATAACAACACAAAACAACCAAGCATTTTCACCTAAAAATGTAACACCCGTCCCGAGAGAGTCTACAAAGACATGACATCAGAGGGGTGTATAAGAGTACCAAGAGTCACACTGAAATATTTTGGAGACTAAAATATGAAATGAAAGTTTATGGAACCCAAAATTTGTGGTATTAAACCAAGGGTACAATGGTCATTAAGCAAAAGGATATTAAAATCAAAATTTAAGGTGTAGAGATGGGCCATAGTGGAAATTGAATAAGTTACAATTGCAATAATCAAAAGATGAGGGTTATTTGCAATTAAGGAAAAGTTAATTTAACAAAAGGAGAATTAAAAACCCAAAATGTCTCATTTGGTCTCGCAAATGTTAGCCTACGATTTATGAGAGGAGAAGAGAAACTAAGAGCAAGAGGAAGAGAGAAGGAAGAAGAAGGGAAGAAGAGAGGGTCCAAAGATTAAGGTATGCCTTGTCTTAGAATCAAGTGTATTAGATTTTGTGTGGCTTCGTAAGGAGATTAGTTCTCCTTTGATCTAGGTTTTAGTAAAGAGCACATTAAGTTTTTGATTTGTTGGGGTTATGGAGTAAAACCCTGCTAATTGATGTAAAAGAAACTTGGAATCATCAAGTTGCTACGCGATGTTTAAAGAATTGGTGGACCTTTAGGTAAGGTTCTTGATTTTTCTACCTAAGGTTTTGGTTTTGAGTTTCCAAACACCAATTCACATGTTGTGGAGTTGTTTTTAGATGATTTCCAAGTTAGTTTCTTTGAGGTATTATGAATTATAGAAGTTATATGGAGGAATTGGCATCAGGGTGAGAAATGACAAAATCTGGGCATTTCGGTAAGTCCCAATGCGGGGTTGTCAGGTGTCCCACTGGTAGGACTTTTGCTTCTGGTCATTTTTGGCCAAGTCCCATCAGAAGTTAAGTCCTACTCGGTAGACTTGTTCTGGTTTTCCTGTTTCGACCAGCTTTCGTATTTTAGCCATAACTTCCTCAATTCTTATCCGATTTGAGTGATTCAAGTGGCTACATAAAATAGACTTCAAGGAGAACAAAACTTAAGAAGTATGAATCGTCTAATTCTTATCCTATGTGGCCCAAAAATTCACTCAAAGTGGGGCCATGTGCAAGAAAAATTCTGCATCAGTTTTGGACATAGATAGTCCCGTGGCTGTTTCTGACAGAATCCTGAGTTTCCGTGCTCTGAATTGGTGATTCCAGTTGAAATAGAACCCAGCACCTTAGCTTAAAGAGCATGAAGAGTGTGACTAAGTCTAGGAAGTACGTTAAGTTATGCGATTAATTTGTCGTCGTATTCGCTTTGAGTTGTAGGTTAAAGTAAAGGCGCGATAAGTGTGAACTTGCCTGCTAAGTAAGCAAAGAGGTGAGTGTTCTAAACTCATTTTTCCAAATACTTTAGTGTATTATTATTATTATTATTACAAATTGTTTTTATACTGGTATTTTATGGTTTTGAATGCAAACCATTTTCAAGAAGCAAGCAATGAGATAAAGTATAAAATGGTTTTGAGTTAAACTATTTTTTGAAAAGGGGGAAGCATTGGTTTTAAATTGTAAAACCATAATTAAGAAAGGCAAGTAAGTAAATGGTTTTTTGAAAAGTTAAACTATTTTAAGCAAGTAAAGCAACTACAAATGGTTTTGAATAATTAAACCATTTTTCAAGCAAGCAAGCATGTGAGACCTGAAATCCGTAATCTAAGGAAGTGATAAAATGGTAATTTCGTCAAAATCCCAATTTTTCTAGATCTCGATGACTAAACTGACTTCACCGCTGGAAATCGTCTTCGCGAATTTCAGCAACCACGTCGACTCGCTGATTCCGAGGTGGTCGATTTCACGCCTGGTTTATACGCTGGTGTCTGACATGACACATGGCAAGGTAAGGGATGCCAAGCGTATGTGGATTAGAGGCTGCCACGTGAGGATACCAATGCCAACCATTTGTATTACGCTGGAACCGCTGAGGACACATGGCACCAAGAGGAGATTCATGGCTCACATTGAGCTACAAGAGCATGATGTCATAAAAGAGAATTAAGAAATAAAAAAGAAAATGAAAGGAAAATTTATACCACAAAGTGGTTATGGAAAAGGGGAGGAAATTTTCCTTTTCGACGGGATGTGGGATGTGCTCCAAAAAGGAGGAGAGAAGGGAAAAGAGAAAGGAGAAAATGAGGAGAAGCTGGGAGAAAAATGAGAGAGAAAGAAAGAGGACAGAGAGAAATGAGAAAAGAAAAAGAAACCAAATGGGAAAGGAAATAAGAAAAGGAAAAGAAAACGTGGGGGAGTCTTGCACAGGAAGCTTGGATCTCCATTTTTAGAGAGAGAAAGTCTGGCTTCTCTCTAAGATCTACGACGACCGGACACGGCCAGGGTCAAATAAGAAGAGGCAAGCTGGTCTACACGCCGAGGGCCACGCAGAGTACCGGATTCGGGAGTTCACAAACTCCGCTAAGGCAGTTTTCCTACTTGTTTTACTTTTTGCTTAAGAGTTATGTAATGGATAGGGATTTGTTGAGGCCTGGATGGCCGTGGTTTCGGTTCCAAAAGCTTTGGACCGAATTAAGAAATCCCTAGAGTAGCTTTTGATAGCCCACTTCGACCGTTTGGGTGTTTTGCTTGATTGAGTGGTTTTATGTTACTGCATGAGAAAATAATATGTGGAAAGGAAAGTCAGGGGTTGTTCCAAGAGGAACTGGGCCGATTGTGCTTTAGCCCATGAGCTAACCTTATGTTATTGTCATAAAATTGAATAACATGATGCATGAGATTTAAATTGTTAATATATGCATGAGTGATATATTAGCATGTGTTGTATGTTCGTGCCATTGTATCAATTCTAGGTAGAGAACCAAGTAGGAAATTCCACTACTGGGCTTTGCTCACCCCGTCATGGGACTATTTTTTTAGGTACCGAAGACACGCTTGGGGATGGAACGCTTCCGGGGCCTTAGAGGCGAAGAAACGGCCAAGATGGCCTTATCTTGTATTTTCTGTTGCAAAGTCTCGGGCAAGAGACCCATTTGTATAAATCAGAATTAAATACACCAAATAAATGCTTTTTGTATAAAATATACATTTTATGAGTATGACGATAGGCCCAAGTGGCCATTTTGAACATATATGGGTCTCTGCGACATGAGACATGTAGATTTCCGCTGGTCGACGGTTGTCACCTGACACCTCGGATCGGGGGGGCACAAAGATGGTGCATCGTGAGCAGCTGCAACCACACTGGGTGCCTCTGGTGTAGAGTTAGGTATACAATATACCTAGACTCCGATAAGAATGCGTTAGATCATACATCGCTGTGCATTTTGGTGAATTAAATGTGATGTGATGGTGTATAACATGCTTGTTATGTGTGTTATGTGTTCAGATGTTTGGTGAGAAGCACAGTAGTGTATTAGATACCTTGAGTGGTTATGTCAAATTTTTGGCGGGAATAATCAGAGTAGTCAGAGAAGCAAATAAAGGATCGGAGGCATTAACATAATATTTTGTGAATTGAAATTTATCTAGTTCACACAGAATAGGATTTTAATGAACTGAAAATGATAATTATATAAATTTGAAATTTTATAATGTCGAGTGATTTGAAAGTTCGGATTTGATCAGACCGGCGATTTTTTTGCTAACACCACCGGCGCGTTTTAGAATGAAGGCTTATGCGAGGAAGGCCACCGGAGGATCTTGAAAAATCCTGACAATCGTTTTTAGTTTCGGCGCGCCACGAGATCGCGTCGCGGAATTGGTTGTTCCAAAGGCGACATGGAAAAAGAGGAAATCAACCTTAAAATCCTTAAAGTTTATGTGAAGCGCGTTGGGGCCACAGATCGTCGAAGGAAGCGTAAAAGAAGACCGCCGATGAAAAAAAAAAAGAAAGAATTTACCGCAGGTTAGACCTCGCTTTGAAGTCGCCGGCGGATAACGGTGCGGGCGTAGAGACGCGGTCGCGACACCAATGTGACGTCGCGACATGGGAGTGGGTTGATCGGCGTCGCGGGACACTGGGCGTGATGTCACGACATGGGGTGGTTTTCCGTGAGGTCGCACCGGAACGGCGTCGCCACCGCGGATTCGTCGGGCAAGGAAGGAGGTCGCGACGACGCGCCACGGTTCGGTGCGCCACGCTACGCACCGCAGACGTCGGCCGCCGCCCGCGCTTTCGGTCAGCGCTGGCGGCTGGCGTTGTAAGCGCAGCGTACTTCAATTACATGGCAATCGCCGCAGCTGTGCCTTCGCGACACGGGCCTCGTGTGCAGACGTGCACCCAACTCCGCTTTTGTCTGCACTGCGCATAGCCACTGTTGATGTCGCCTATGAATCGTCTGCGAAACACCGCTCATAGGGATTTAAAAAAAAAAAAAAAAGAGTACAAAATTTTTAAAAATTTTCTTGTGTATGATTTAATATATCAAATATTTATATGGAAAATTATAAGTGCATTAACGGGTATGTGAAATTTTAAAATTTTTACTTAAGGTGTGAATATGTTCGAGGTCGTATTTTCACCCTTGAGACACGCGGTATTGAAATTAATTGCCTTGATATGGTGTGGGCGAAAAATTTTATTTTTCCGGTGCATGAATAGTGTCTCGGTGCTGTATTTACACTCCTGAGATACGACATTAATGTTGAACGTTTTAATTAGTGATTTCAGGTTTCAATCAAGTATGACATATACATGGAATGATGTATATGAGGATTATGGTTGTACGATTATTGTATAGGGAATTATATGCATGATAAAATGCGTATAGGAAAAAGGTGAATGCTAAGGTTAGGAACTATAACCTTAGGAATTTGGATAAGGAAGCGAACATGAAAGTTTTGAATTTGTTTATGAGTGGTTGGAAATTAGGCATCATGCAGGAAATGAATCCGTAAGTTCATGGTCGTTTCAAGTCTATTAATAATTAAGTGTGTGTATCAAGAATAGGACTGAAATGAAAAATTTAATGTTGCCATTGACATGAGTAGATGGCTAGTCGAGGGAGAGGACGAGGTCAGTCTACTTAGGTACTAGCCAGCACCACTGGCAGCTCACCACAGCCTCATGATGCTATAGTGGAGGCGATCACGCTATTGCATTATGCTAAAGGTGTTATGCAGCCGGGAGTGAGTAGACGATACACGAGGCATCCAGATATAGGTGCCGGTATCAAGAGGAAAGAAGATTCATCTTCTTCCAACCCGAAAAGAAGCAGAGACTGCTTTGCAAGGATATCCGTGATGGGGCCAAGATTATCGTGACCACGCCGTGAGAGGCACTTAATGTGCAGGCGTATGATGTGTTATTTATGCAGATACCGATACACTTTCGACGGGATTGCCTACTTAAGGCAGGAATCCCAGTTATGGGACACCCAAATTCCAACTATTGCACAAATAGACGAAGTTGGGTTGCTAATCAGATAAGCATGGTGTTACCATTGCCGCTAGATCCGACATACGAGAAGGATTCAGAGACGTGGATCCTGTGGTTTCAAAGAAAGCACCTGGCCCCAAATAACAGAGGGACGGAGAGGACACGCTTGTTCCTCCACACTTAGTACGGGTCGAGGAACCGCCAGCTGGGTGTTATATGAGCACCTTCTAAGAGCACGTATAGGCCGTAGGGGCCAGAGTGTGGGTCAAGTCGTGGACAAATCGTGAGTCAAGCAAGCAATGCGAAGGGTATGGACTTTAAGGTGGTAGTCTATTGGTTGTTGATGTCGTTGATTATTGATGAGTTGACAACCATCGGGTTGTTAGTAATTGAGACTTCCAGCCGGGTCATTATACCCGACACGATATCGATTTGGGCTTAGAGGTTAAGGCCTTTAGAGAAGCCAAGTATGTATGTTCTTCCTAGGACGTAGGTGAGAGCCGTCTGATAGGTCGAGATTATGAGTGAGTTATCTCTAAGATTTTGCTTATGGGGGAAATCGATTGGGTGCCACAATATGGCATAATTGCATTATACATGCACAAAAACATCGCATAACATGGGTGTGAGTGCAGAGTTGAAATCGACACTGTATTAGGTGTTCGATGGGGGTCGTGAGTACACGGTTGTAGATCAACACTGCGTGTGGTGTTGATTAGTGGGCTCGGTGAATAGGACAACGTCCAAAGGAGCCGTATGGGTTAAGAAAATGGAAATGGCTCATTGCAATTCATATGCACTAGGGCACCCTAGAACATTAGGAGTGAGTGCATGGTGGGGTTTCTTGAGAGAATTGTTCGGAGGGTTGACCAATAATATTATTTATCGGAGTGTGTCCACTACAAAATCGGAGGGTTGTCCATACATAATATCAATTGTCGGAGTATGCCCAATTGATATACATCGGAGGGTTGTCCATATCTAATATCAATCGTCGGAGTATGCCCAATTGATATACATCGGAGGATTGTCCATATCTAATATCAATCGTCTGAGTATGCCCAATCGACATACACTGAGGTTTTTCCACAAGATAGATTATCTGAGGCATGTCCACTATTTATATCTAGAGGGTTGTCCAGGCGCTTTAAAAAAACAAATACTTTTGTTTGGAAATGGTTAATACCTGCACTTAGGGGTTGAGGATAGGAGCCTGAGTGACTCGAGAGGAAAACACAAGGACACTCGCTATCACCCACCTGGTGGGTCGAAAGTGATAGGAGCCTGAGACCTCGAGGTGAGAACATATGATATGGTTATCACCCGTGACTTAGAGTTGAGTGATAGAGTCGGGGAGACTCAGATGAAAACACACGGGTGGTGGCTATCACGCAGACTTGTGAGTCGAGTGACAGGAGTCGGGAGTGACCGGTGATTCGGATACCCAATGGACATTTCATTTTGCGTCAGAAATTTCCAAGTAAGGGTTCGTGAATGGATATCAATTAGGACGTGGATTCGGTTGACGGCCCATTAGGGTTGTCAGTGATTGTGACCTTGGGAAGGTCGGGCCGCTTACACACCAAGGTGAATCAAGGTGTAGGGTCGCATATGCACGTGGTCGATGCGTATGTGCATGGAATTTCGGACGAATCTTAAGGGGGAAGAACGTGGAGACTCTAAAAATCCTGTAATTCCTAAGGAAGGATAAATGGTAATTTCGTCAAACTGAATTTTTCTAGATCTCGATGACGAAACTGACTTCACTGCTGAGTAAAATCGTCTCGCTGAATTCTTAGCAACCACGTCAATTTCCGCTGATTCGAGGTGGCCTGGATTTCACGTTTGTCGAGGCAAAGGGGTGCCTGATGACACATGGCAGGTAAGGGGATGCCAAGTGTATGTGGATTAGAGGGTCAGCCACGTGGAGGATACCAAATGCCAGCCATTTGCATGTTCCTCATGAGGACACATGGCAATAAGAGGAGATCCATGGCTCAAGCATCGAGCCATGTAAGAGCATGATGTCATAAAGAGAATTAAGAAATAAAAGAAAAAGGGATGGAAAATTTATAGCCACACAAGTGGTTAGAGGAAAAGGGGAGGAAATTTCCTCCTTTGACCGGATGTGGGATGTGCTCCAAAAAGGAGGAGAGAAGGGAAAAGAGAAAGGAGAAAATGAGGAGAAATTGGGAGAAAATGAGAGAGAAAAAGAAAGAGGATGAGAGGAGAAATGAGAAAAGAAAAGAAAACCAAATGGGAAAGGAAATAAGAAAAAGGGAAAAAGAAAACGTGAGGGAGAAGGGAGTCTTGCACAGGAAGCTTGGATCTCCATTTTTAGAGAGAGAAAGTCTGGCTTCTCTCTAAGATCTACGACGATCGGACCGTCGGCTCGCTTTCAACAAGCAGGCAAAGCGCCGTCTACACCGCCGAGGGCTACGTGTGAGTACCGACTCGGGGGAGTTTCGACAAACTCCGCGAAGGTAGGGGTTTTTCTCCTACTTGTTTTACTTTGTGCTAAGGGTTGCGTAATGGATGTGGATTTGCTGAGGCCTCGGATGGTTATGGTTTCGGTTCCAAAGCTTTGGACCGAAAGTTAAGAAATCCTAGAGTGTTTTGGATGACCCACTAATCGTTCGGGGTGTTTTGCTTGATTTGAGTGGTTTTATGTTATTGCCATGAGAAAATAACATGTGGTGTGAAGTTGTGGGTTGTTCCAAGAGGAACCGCCGGATTGTGCTTTAGCCCATGTGAGCTAACCTTATGTTATTGTCATAAATTGAATAACATGATGCATGAGATTTAAATTGTTAATATATGCATGAGTGATATATTAGCATGTGTCAGGAGGTTCGCGTGCCATCAGACGCACTTAGGTGGGGAGTAACCCAAGTAGGAAATTCCACCACTGGGCTTTGCTCACCCCCGTCGGGATTATTTTTTTTAGGTAAATCAAGACACGCTGGGATGGAACGCTCGGCCTTAGAGGCGTAAGAGAAACGGCCAAGACGGCCTTATCTTGTATTTTCTGCTTTTTTTTCAGAAAAGTCCTGGCAAGAGACCCGGCTTGTATAAATTGTAATTAAATACAATTGTAAATAAATGCTTTTTGTATAAAAATATACATTTTATGAGCATGACGATAGGCCTAAGTGGCCATTTTTGAATATAGCATGGTCTCGCGACATGAGACATGTAGATTTCCGTGGGTTGACGGGTTGTCAACGGACACCCCGAGATTGGGGCGTCACAAAGCAAGCAAATGGTTTCAAAGTGTAAAACCATTTTACAAAGAGCAAGCAAGAAAGCAAGCAATGAAAGGTTGTGAAAACAAGGCCTTCCCTAGTTTTAAGCAAGAAACTGTCGAGAATCCCGCACGCGTACCTGCAGTGTTAGGATTACATGTATTGTAGTTTTGCTCGGTCGGCAAACTTAGACATACACCATGCATTTAAAGGAGACCGTGGCACGACAGGCATATAAGGTTATGAGCTCTAACTAAGTACGACGGCGACACGAGGTCAATTCCACCATATTCACCTGAAAATGAAAAAGGTGACGCGACAAAGGTCCCACCCGCACTGAGCATAGGCTCCCGTGTTCACTGGGGCATGATAAGCAAAAATAGCTCTCCATTGGTTGGATGTTTTATAAGCATGATAGGGCGTAGTTTTGAAAATCAACTATTGGTTCCCTTGGCCGCCAAGGCTTCCTGAGAGTTTTGTAAAGCAAACTGGCCGAGCCAAGTTCCCGCTTTAGATTTCAAACGACGGCCGGCGCCAAGCCCGTGGTTTTATTTTCAAAGCATGTGGTTGAGCTCAAGCTCCCACTTTTATGAAAAAGTTTTGAGAAACTTTTAAAGCAAAGGTTTGTGAAAGGTTTTAAGAGACTTTTCAAACAAGATAAAGCAAGTAAGAAAAGAAAAAGTATGAGAAGTTTTATAAATCCTAAGTGTAAGCAAGAAATAAGAGTTTTACAAGCTTTTTAAAGAAAAGCAAAATAAAGCAAGTAAGCAAAGAAAAGTTTTGAAAACTTTTAAAGCAAGCAGCAAAGAAAGCTTTAAAATAATTGTAAAAGAGAGTTTTACATTTTTAAGATGTTTTCCTAAAAGAAAAACCTTTATAAAAGCATACACTCAATGAGCTCGCTTAGCCCATTAGTTTCCATTTTAAAACTATTTTCCGTGTAATGTCACGCAAGACACTGGAGCACAATAGGGATTGGTCCCGACACGCGCTTTGCGGCCGTGGTATTAATTATATTTTGTGTAAGAACATACTTTGAATTTGTAATGGAACATATGTATGTACATAGAGTAGTTTTATGGGATTGTGTTGGTAATAAAATGGTTGCCATATTTCGATATAAAGGAAAATCGATGTATACGGATTTGGAATTAGACTATGTGTAGCCACTATGCCGGTTTTTCACGCTAAGATTTTACCAAATCCTAAGTTATAAATAAAAGAAAATTTTTATAGGAGGTTTAAGTAAGCACACGGCCATTTCATTAGGATTTCTAATGTTGAGGTAACGGCTAGGGATTTCTCGTGGAGTCAGCCGCACGCCCGCCACGGCGCGGTGGGGTGTGTCAGGGTGGTATCAGAGCAGGTTGTATATAATAACCTAGGACTTGAGGAAATCTGATACCACGCAGGGTGGTATCAGAGCATAAGTAATGGCAACCATGCATGTTCCAACTTAGAGTACATACATATCAAGTGATTCAAAGTATTAAATGGTTTATTTTTGGAAATTACAAAGACTATGTTTAAAAGAGGACGAGAGGTCGCCCAGAGAGTAGTTCCAGCAGTTGTCCGAGAGTCCCTAAGTACCAAAGGGATGAGCACGCACAGTTCCACTACCGCGATCTTATGCGAATCAACCTCCGCGAAGAAGTCAGCCGACCATCCGCGCCACCGTAAGGAGCCTGGCGCCGAATGTTTACTGCAGAGCAAGGGCACAGACACAGATAGCAAAGTGAATAGCGACCCGACAGGCCGCAACCTCCACCGGGCCACCTAGAGAGGCCAGAAGAACCGGGGAGGTCAATGGGAGAGAGTACAAAATCGGGCGCCAAGCCATGATCAAGCAGCGGGTGATCCGTATGTACCGTTGTGGTTAGACCGAGTAAACAAGATTTATGGAGTTATAGGCTGCACGGATGAGCAAAGGGTCTTGTTTTCTAGTTTTCTAATGGAAGACAGGGCTAAAGATTGGTGGGATGCCGTAGAAAGAAGGTATCCTGCTGGAATAGCATGGGACCAATTTCTGTCAAGAATTCACTCGACCGATTCTTTCCTCAAAGTCACAAGGGATTCAAAATTGAGGAGTTCTTCAAGTTAGAATCACTGTAAGAACATGCCGGCATCCGAGTATGAGAAGAAATTCCCAACTAGTTGGGATTGGTTCCATACATTCGGCAGCATGAAGTCCCGAAACGGAAGAGGTTTTTATCAGACTACAAAGACTGGACGTAGTGCATTTATCGCTGGTCCCGTAATGACTGGGGGACTTAGCGCTGAGGCCGCTCTGAGAGTTGAACAAAGCACTACAACATGTATCGTATAGGCGCGTGAAAGTAAGAGTAAGAGGAGTGCACTGTGCACGCCCCAACAAAGCTCGACAAAAGATAGCGTAAAGAAGAACAAGGGCAGAGGTTACAGAGGGGCCGAGGTGCGTGTCGAGGAGCTATCTCTAGCGTCAGGATCAAGTGAGGCCTCGTTGCTAGCAAAGTGGGCACCCGCAGAGTATTCCTCCCGCTTGTCATATGTGTCGGTTACACCATGGAGTGCAGGAGATTCAAGACGAGGTGCTTCGACCGTGGCCAAGAAGGCCATTTATTAGGGAGTGTCCTCACCGATTGGAAAGTGATATATCATACAATGAAGTACCCTGGGCAGATCAGATGAGCACACAAAAGTCGACGGGGAGAGCCTGTGCAGAGGGGCCAAAGATGTACCGCAGTAGAGGCGGCCGTGGCGTAGGTAGAGACAAAGGCTCCCGTGGATACGTATTGCAGCCCCGCACTCAAAGCCAGCATATGTGCCGTGGACTCATTGTAAGATGCAGTAGATACAGCCCCATGTGGTCACGTATTATTTCTATTCTGAGCATGATGCATACACCCTAGCAGTAATTCAGAGCTACGTATTCATTCGTATCCAAGCCATTCTTAGATCGTGTCCAGATAGAGACCCAACCATTAGAGGGTCGTATGAGAGTTTCCTTCCAGCTGGAGATCCATTATCACGTAGACAGAGTAGTCAGAGATAGTAGAGTTCCTCGATCGAGGACAGGAGTTCCCAAATGGATTCAGAGCTCAGACACGAGGGACTTCGATGTGGTTCTCAGATGGATTGGCTATCTCGCCATGTATTACATTAGATTGTTATTATAAAAGGAAGTAAAGCTGAATAGGCCAGGAAATCGAAGTAAAGTTCGTGAGGATTACGTGAGAGTTATCTTCTCTTGTATGATCTCCGCCATGACACTACGTAAAATGTCAAGGTAAAGGTCAAGCCGTGGCTATCTAGCTTATGGTGGAGACAGGGAAGAGGGACTATATTGGATGAGATTCCAGTTGTTAGAGAGTTCCCAGATGTGTTCCCGGATGATATTGCAGGTTTACCTCCAGAAAGAGAGGTGGAGTTCACCATTGATTTGATTCCAGGGACTGAGCCCATTTCCATTCCTCCCATAGATGGCTCCTGTAGTTAAGGGAGCCAGCCCGCCAGAGGAATTTGGCTGAGTAAGGGACGCCAGATCGGCATATCCCCACTGGGGAGCTCCAGCCTTCTGAAAAGAAAGATGGGGAGTTTGCGGTTGTGTATAGATTACAGTACCACGTAGTTACTTCATCCGCAATCGCAGATTCACTTCTAGAATTGATGAGTTATTTGATCAACTCTATGATCTCGAGTATACTCCAAGATGCACTGAGGCTCCGATATCATCGCCTGAGAGTTCAGAGAGTGATGTACCCAAGACTCCGCATTCAGACACGCTTACGGCATTATGAGTTTTTGCGATGCTATATTTGTTTCACTAATGCCCTGAAGAAGTATGGATATGATGAACCGAGTATTCCAAATTTCAGATTGACAGTTCGCTATAATTTTTATCGATGATATCTTAGTGTATTCAGGTAGTTCGTAGGAACATTCGTGAGCACCCGAGGATTGTATTACTGCACTGGCGCGGGAGATGCTTATATGCCAAGTTGAGCAAGTGTCAATTTCGTCGATACAAGGTGGCATTCCGTCATGTAATTTCCGCAGAGGGGGTGATGATCCCGTAAAAATGTGGCGTTGGTAAATTGGAAACCACCAAAGAATGTGTCGTAGGTCAGAAGCTCTTGGTTTGCTGTATATTGGCTGTGAAGTTTGTTGAGGGTTCTCCAAGATAGCGGTACGATCACTGTCGACAAGGAAAGATGTCAAGTATGATCGGGTTAGATGCATATCAAAAGAGTTTCGAGGAGTTGAAAGATAGATTGATCAAATTCTCAATTCTAGCTTTTACCAAATGGAAAAGATGGATTTGCGCTTATAGCGATGTTTCCGTGCAAGGCCTTGGTCAGGTTTTTGCAATGCAAAATGATAGGTGATTGCATATGCTCCTAGACAACAAAGAAGCATGAGGAGAATTACCCAACACACGACTTAGAGTCATAGCAATGTGGTTTGCACTAAAAATATGGAGACATTATTTATATGGTGTTCCTTGTAGGATCTTTACGCATCATAAAAGTCTCAATTTTCACCCAAAAGAGTTAAACCCGAGGGGCAAGACGGCTTTGAGTTGATTAAGGACTACGATCAGACTATCGAAAATTAATTCGCAGTGGCTAATGTCGTAGGAAGATGCTCTCGAGTAAAGGATCAGAGTTCTCATCTACATGAGATCGTGTTATCTTCCACTCATTGGTGGATCTCGAGAGCTTTACAGTGATATTGAGGTCGAGGATTCCGGAGCCTCATTGGCCACGCTTTCATGTTAGGATCACCCTAGTGGACCGATTCTAGCGGGTGGCGTACTACTGTGGATCCACGTATGATTGCTTAAAGAAGCAGAGAAAGGGAAAGAGCAGTTTCAAATCGTGGATGATGGTATGATAGTGAAAGGTCGAGAATGTGTGCCGAGTACGCGAATCAAGAAAGACATCATGGAAGAAGCACATTCATCTCTGCATATGCATCCGTGCAGTACCAAGATGGCAGAACTTTGAAAGAACATTAATGCGTGGAATGGGATGAAGAAAGAGATAGCGAAGCCTTCGCCTGTGTGCCTAACTCGCCAGCGTGTGAAGGCGTAGCACGAGGCCCGTAGGAAGATACAATTACCCCTATTCCGCATGGAAATGGGAGAAGATCACTATGGATTTCGTGGGATGCGTCTTCCACGGACTCAAAGGCGACATGATGCCATAAGGGTGATAGCGTTGATCGATCGACGGTCCGCTTTCATTTTCTGCCATTAATGTTGAGGATTCTCGAAAAGTTGGCCCAACCAGATGTGGATGAGATAGCTGAGACTTCATGGGTTCCAGCTTCGATAGTTTCAGATCGAGACCCCAGTTCACATCCAAAGCTTAGCTCTAGTTTGCAACACTTTAGGTACTTGCCTTCATTTCAGCACATCATTTCATCCTCGACGGGATGGTCGCCAGAGAGACTATTCGTGACGCTAGAGGATATGTGAGAGTCAGGTGATGGAATTCAAAGGAAGTCGATACTCACTAGCACTACGGAGTTTGCTCACAATAATAGCTATCAGCCGTGATAGATATGGGGTTCCATTCGGCGCGCTTGTAATGGTAGGAAATGTAGAACTCCAAACAGGTCGATAAGGTTGGTGAAAGAAGACTAGCAGGCCCAAAACTAGTACAGATCACTTCGAGAAAGGAAAGTTGTTTTATAACTTAAAGATAGCAGAGATGTATTAAAAGCTTACGCGGACAACCGTCGTAGAGATTTGCAGTTTGAGATAGATGATCAGGTCCTTTTGAAGATTTCACCTTGGAAAGGCGTGTTGAGATTAGGGAAACGAGGCAAGCTGTAGTCCGGGAGGTATACTGACCTTCAAGTGAGATCGTGAGCAAGTGGGACCAAGAGCTTACGACAGTTACCCCCGAGTTGTCAAGGATTCATGATACTTTCCATGCATCAGCTGTTGAGGAAATAGAGCATCCCGATCCTTCACATGTATCGGGAGAGCAACCAAAGGCGCTTAAAGGAGAATCTGACTTATGAGGAGACACCGGTACAGATTATAGATCGCAAGGAACAGGTGTTGAGAAGCAAAGTGATTCCATTAGTTAAAGTCTTATGGAAGAATCATGAGAGGCAAATTTACTGGGAGCTGAGGCCCGATGCGCCTACATCGTTATTCTCACTTATTCCCTGAGATGAGGTATGTTTCCCTCTTTCCTTTCTTTGAGTTTTCAGTTTTTCATTTCGAGACCTAAATGTTCCTATGAGGGAGGCGAGGAGAGAGACAGGTAGAGAGAGGATTTTGTAAACACCCCGTCCCGAGAGAGTCTACAGTACATGACACTGTAGGGGTGTATAAGAGTACCAAGTGTCACACTGAAATATTTTGGAGACTAAAATATGAAATGAAAGTTTATGGAACCCGGAAATTGTGGTATTAAACCAAGGGTACAATGGTCATTATGCAAATGGATATGAAAAATCAAAATTTAAGGTGTAGAGATGGGCCATGGGAAATTGAATAAGTTACAATTGCAATAATCAAAAGATGAGGGTTATTCGCAATTAAGGAAAAGTTAATTTAACAAAGCGAGAATTAGAAAATCTAAAATAAAATCCTATTCGTCTCCAAATGTTGGGGTCACGACGGTAGAGAGGAGAAGAGAACCAAGAGCAAGAGGAAGAGAGAAGGAAGAAGAAGGAAGAAGAGAGGTCCAAAGATTAAGGTATGCCTTTGTCTTAGAATCAAGTGTATTAGATTTCTAGGGCTTGGGTATGGAGATTAGTTCTCCTTTGATCTAGGTTTTGTGCAAAGAGCACATTAAGCCTTTGATTTGTTGGGGTTATGGAGTAAAACCCCAATTGATAAAAAGAAACTTTGGAATCACTGGTTACATGATGTTTAAAAAAGAATTGGTGGACCTTAGGTAAGGTTCTCTGGATTTTTCACCTAAGGCTTTGTTTGAGTTTCAAAACACCAATTCACATGTTGTGGGAGTTGTTTTTAGATGATTTCAAGTTAGTTTTTGAGGTATTATGAATTGCAGTTATATGGAGTGAATTGGTATCAAAAGTGGGAGAAATGACAAAACTGGCATTTCGGTAAGTCCCACGGTATTGGCTAGAGGTGTTCCACCGGTAGACTTTAAGTTTGGTCATTTTTGGCCAAGTCCTACCGAAGTTAAGTCCTACCGGTAGAACTTGTTCTGGTTTTCCTGTTTCGACTAGTTTTATTTTAGCCATAACTTCCTCATTTTTATCCGATTTGAGTGATTCAAGTGGCTACATAAAATAGACTTCAAGGAGAAATAAAAACTTAAGAAGTATGAATAGTTCAATTTTATCCTAAGTGGCCCAAAATTTACTCAAAGTGGGCCATGTGCAAGAAAAATTCCTGCACGTTTTGGACATAGAGGCCGTCCGGGTTGTTCGACGAATTTGAGTTTCTTCGTGCTCGAATTGGGTGATTCCAGTGGGAATAGAACCCTTAGCACCTTAGCTTTAAAAGAGTAAGAAGAGTGTGACTAAGTCTAGGAAGTACGTTAAGTTATGCGATTAATTTGTCGTCAGATTCGTCGAAGTTGTAGGTTAAAGTAAAGGCGCGATAAGTGTGGAACGGTGCCTGCTAAGCAAGTAAAGAGAGGTGAGTGTTCTAAACTCATTTTCCAAATACTACTGTATTATTATTATTATTATTACAAATTGCTTTACACTGGTATTTTATGGTTTTGAATGCAAACCATTTTCAAGAAGCAAGCAATGAGATAAAAAGTAAGCAAATGGTTTTGAGTTAAACCATTTTTGAAAAGCAAGCATTGGTTTTAAATTGTAAAACCATAATTAAGAAAGCAAGCAAGTAAGTAAATGGTTTTTGAAAAGTTAAACCATTTTTGAAGCAAGCAAACTACAAATGGTTTTGAATAATTAAACCATTTTTCTGCTAAGTAAAGGCAAATGGTTTCAAAGTGTAAAACCATTTTACAAAGAGCAAGCAAGAAAGCAAGCAATGAAAGGTTGTGAAATAAGGCCTTCCCTAGTTTTAAGCAAGCAAACCGGTCGAGGTATCCTGCACGTGTAACGGTGGTGTTAGATTTCATATTGTAGTTTTGGGTTCTGGTCGCAAACTTAGACATACAATCCATGCATTTAAAGGAGACCGTGGCGTAACGCATAGTGGTGGCGGTTATGAGCCTGAACTACATGTGATGGCGACATCGAGGCCTAATTCCACCATATCACCGGAAAACAAAAAGGTGACGCTGGACAGAGCATCCACCGCACGGAGTATAGGTTCCGTACCACTAGGGCATGATAAGCGCAAACGTCCATTATTGATGCTCGGCGGCGGCGTGATATGCGCTTTTGAAAAATCAACCATTATTCCCTATCGCCAAGGCTTTCCGGAGTTTGAACCGTCGGACGGGAGCCCCGCCGATTTCAAACGCACGGCTGAGCCGCCCGCGGCGATTTTCGCACGGCTGGCTTCAAGCTCCCACTTTGCGAAAGCTTTGGCGAAACTTAAAGTTGTGCACGGTGAAAGGCCGGCAGACTTCAAACAAGATGCGCGCAAGAAAGAAAGTATGAGAAGTTTATAAACTTGCTGGCAAGAAATAAGAGTTTTACAAGCTTTAGTTGAAAAGCAAAATAAAGTACAAGCAAGCAAAGGAAAGTTTGAAAACCAAAGCAAGAAAAAGAAAAGCTTTCCAGCATAATTGTAAAAGAGAGTTTATATTTAAAGATGTTTTCCTGAAAAGAAAAACTCTTTTATAAAAGATATACCTCACCGAGTCGCGTAGTTTATTAGTTTCCATTTAAAACTATTTTCCGGTGCATGTACAAGAGACTTGGATACTAATAGATTGGTCCTGAGATCGCTTTATACAGATAATTATATTTTAAGAACATACTTTAGAACTTGTAAGGAAACAGGCGTATGTACATAAAGAGGTAGTTTCATGGATTGAAGTTTGGTATGCCTGCCATATTTTATTATAGAAAAATGGATGTATACTGTGGATTTGAATTAGATCTATACACATGCTTCTAAGTTTTTCCATCACACAGATTTTACCAACCAAGTTATAAATAAAAGAAAATTTTGATAGAGGGTTTAAGCTTAGTAATATCAAATTTTTCGCCTCTTTCTTCATATGACTTTAAATATACAGATAAACATTAGATTTCTCGTGGAGGTCAAGATCACTTAGTGGTGGTGTGTCATAAAAACTACAATGAATTGCTTATAGAAGAAAAAAAAATAGAATCAATGAGGTTTTCATTATACAAATAAAATAGAGGAAATAAAAGATATATAATGACACAGATTATTCAGAAAATTTAAAAACCACAAAGTTAAATGTTTACAATTATTATTACTAGTCACAAAGAAGGCGAATTAAAATGTTCGGGCTGACTAAGTTTTATCTACTTTTTTGACTAAGTTTTTCATTTAGTTCTTTCAATTAGTTGTTCGCTTGCCTTTTCGATTTCTTTTCTACAAAATTTATCTTCTTAATCAAATGTTCATATAATCTAAGTTGTTTCTAATTTAATTAAATGTTTAAAGTCTTCCACTTCTTTTCTTTTCTAATTTTAAGTGTTGTGTTACATTAATTTATTCTTCTTACTTTTAATTTTTCTAGGTTTTGTATATCACATTCACACTCACATTTTATTCTTTCGTTTTTTTAAAATTTCTAATACTACTTTGGTTATTCCTAACTGAATTTCTATAAGTTTCTCTTAAAACGTTTATTTTCTTCTTTTTAAACTGTGGATTCATTAATTTCATCGGTTTTCTATACTCGATTTCTAATTCTGTACTTATTTTTACACTAACTTCTAAGAAGAACTGCTAGCATACAAGAATTTGAACTACTAACATAAAGATTATTCTATATAATATTTAACTATTTCGCTTTAACTATGCTCTGAAGGAAAATATTCTTCTCGAGTTTTTAATAAAGTATTTATTCACACAAATATTTAAAAGAGACACTGTATTTGAATATTTTTGACAAAGCTTTTTTGATAGTTGTTCTTAAAGCATGCGCTTTATCTAAATTCTATATTCTTCACTTACCAATCAGAAATTTATTACAAGTTCTTTACACGATCATAATTCAAATTTGAAATGATTTAGGTTGGAGTATAATAAAAGACATAAAATTAACACAATTAAAACATACAAAATTTCACAATTTTTATGTAAAATCATACAATATTTCAAAGGCTGGTCAATAATATAACTTAACGTGATAAAAGCTAGTACTGAATTTAATTTCAAAAGTTTTTAAATAATAATAAATTAACATACATCACTGGGAGCACACTTTTTCCTCTTATACTAGAAAAACAAAAATGATTTTCACTTCCCAAAACACCCTGATTTAAATGCGAATAGTAAAACATCACTGCGGTCATAGGATAAACCCCACCAAGACTGCACAAAGTCTCCTCAAACGCCTATCTCGCTAAAATGTTAAAGGTCATGGTTAAGACTGAAGACTCTAGTTTTAAAATTCGCTTTCAAAACATGGTTTAAAATATTTGAATTTTTAAGAATATTTTTTTGTATAAGAAAGATAATAACAACAGGATCAATGTAGGTTAATTACTATTATTTAAATTAATTTGAAAACTAAAAACTCCATTTCTATATCTTTTTAATTCTTTGTTCCAATAAATAAAATAAACTTAAGAAATTAAAGTAAGAACAAAAGAGAGAATTAATGAAAGACATAAATTTTGTTAATCACCTTGAGTACAAAAACTCTCTCACTCTCACTCTAACTCTTAAAAATCAAACTCCTCGAAACTTCTCCCACTACAATTCTTACGTATACACAAGCCTTGAATGAGAGGCCTTTGGACCAACTTACCGCACAAAATTTAAAATATTAACATAGTTATCAACTTGACATTAAAGCTTGAGATAAACCCACTTTTAAATGCTAGACAACTTTGGGCAAAATAAATTATATAAGTACAAATAAAAAGTAAAAGGACAAAGGAATCGACTCTTGAATTTACAATTAATGCCTAATAGGACAAGTGTCCAAAAGAATAGAGAAAAAGTGTCCAAAAGAATAAACATCTCCATGCTTTTCTTTATGATTCATGTGGGATAGTCCGGAGACTGGCTTTGCTCGACTAAGACCGCCGAGGGTCGTTTCGCAGTTGAACACCGCGCGAATTTATTTCTTTGTTCTTACCACAATAGACTTGTATTGAATCAATGAAATAAAAGATTTAATCTCATTTTAAATTATTAGAATATAATTTAAATTATTAACTCTAGTATGCTGATATTATCATATTTTTATGTTAATGAATTATACGGGATAATTAATTATTATAAATTTCTAATATTCAAACAGAATGACTCAGAGTCACAATTGGACCATCTGGGCAAATGAACTCATGTAAGGTCTAGTGGAGCCTAGAGATACCATAGACCATGCAACACCAAGCACCAGTCGATACTCCATTGTCCCAATACACTCCCAACTACAGATAGTAGATTCTACCATAGGTAAGATTGGGTGTTGATTAGTTTATTAAAATATTCATTTTTTTCACAATACACTAAGATGTTATTATAGGCTAAATATATAATCTTGACTGGTTAGTGGACATTACTTTAAATTATCAATTGTTTAAGTTGAATTAAAAATGAAAATGAACTTTTTAATTATACTAATATGTTCAAACATTGAGCGCAAATTTATTTCTATGTAAGCTGTGTGGAATATCTTATGGAAAAACATGATAAAATATGGATTAATTAAGTTCATGTTCATTAATAGAGGAAATGAATTCGATAGATTTTTTAGTGTCTTGAGTTGAAATAATATTATATTAACTTTCAATTTAATAGCTAATGATAATAAATTATTGAAAATTTAATGAGTATTTAGATATATTTAGTGTATGTTGATAAACTGGGAGAAAAATGGGATCACTGTTGTGAAATATTTTTTCTTTCTGATACGCTTAAGTGAACTAATTATTGCTGATGATCAATGTGGTTAAACGTAGGGAAAGTTCAAGGGGATATTTGAGGTGTCGGGACCAGCAAATTATCATAAACAGCCGCCCACTTGGTGGGGTTGAGATTAAACCAGAACATAATGCTCCAACTGGTGTCAATAGTAGTAGAATGAAATCAGAGATTGGGACCATTATACGAAATTATGCACCATTGGATGTTGAGAAGTGGGCTGATATATCTGAGTGATAAAGTTTTCATGATGGAGAACATGTGTATGAATTTCAAGGTATTCATGCAATCATGGATAATTATTGTATTTATTTTTTTGTTCAATGTCAAGTTAAGAATGTATTTAAAACAAGATATAACTAATGAAATGATATGGTCATATTATATGTATTCCTAGACATGTATAGAGTGAAAATCAATCGAGACCTTTCATTTTGTAAGGGGTTTCCACCCCGCTCCATCTACCAGGTGGTCCTACTCACTGTGCTATCCCCTAGCTCATGGGCTTTTTCGCCTCCGTGGGCTCGAACCCAGACCATGAGCTGACACCATTCGGTAGTTCCTACCACTAATCGAGCTACCAATGTAAGACCCGGAACTTCCAATTTATGGAATAATATAAGCAAACTGGACCCCACTACGCATGAATGACAGTCCTTCATTAATTTCAATCTCGATGATAAACGCGATCATACCAGTTAATCTGCCTCGCGAATCTAGTTGGCATCGTAGGGTCATAATTTTTTCACACACGCAGTCGACACGCTTGCATCGCTGTCGGTGTCAGAACCGACTTTTCGATGTGACGAAGTCATTAAGATATAACATGTACCATGTACCATAAGTGAAGTGAGTAGAGAAACGATGAAACGTGAACGCCGGCGAAGGCCAAATATCAAATCTTCGTAAAACAGGACATATATCATATGAATGATTTTTAAGTCAAGGTATTGATCAAAATAAGAATAAAGATCTCTTCAATTAAACCCAGAGCCAAACGTGAAAGGCAAAAAGTGGAGATGCAGTGTTTGGTTTTTGAGAGCTTTAGCGAGAGAGCTGCTTCCTCCCAAGATCTCCTAGAACCTGACGCTTGGAATTACCTGAGCAAGAAGTGAAAACGTTTCTACGCTGAAAGCAAAGCCAATGCTGCGGACCCCTGATTTAGAGCTTCAACCCAGATGGTGGATTTTCCACTTGGGTTTTATTCCTATTTTAAGTGTTTTATTGATGTTTTTGGCTGCTTCGAGGCCTGTGAAATATTTGATTCGCCCCGGAAACACGGGACCGACCCGATAAATTTTTGAGAAACGGAGCAAATGCTCGCCTCCACCGACTGATTTAGTTCACAATAAAGATGGGCTGTGGTGTTAAATCATGCTTTGATTGAATTTGGCTGGGAAATGGTTGGAATTTCGGGTCACTAAGTGAACCCGATTTAGACTTAACAGTAAATCAAGGGTTTCCACTATCTCCAAACAAATATTCCCAAAATATATTTTTGTGAAAATATGTGTTTTTTGCTATAATTTAATCAATTGCTTGTGTTTGAATATTGTACTCAAGTGAGCTAATTTTGATGTTGAATGATAACGCATGATAACATGTTGTGTGATTTAATTTTTGTTAATATTATTCATGTTTATATATTTGCAGCGTGATTAGATCACTGAACTCAAAGTAAACCGAAAAGTTTATTTTTTCTTTTTCTTTTTCTTCGAAATGAGTGAATCGGTAAATTTCTTGTCGGATTCAGATAGAAATGAAAACTCTACTCTTTCGCACCTTGATGATCTAAACGGGATTCACGCCGAATTCATTCTCATAAATCTAGTTGAACCAAACGAATCATGCCAGACTCTATGACTGCTTGCTGGCACTGAGTTTCGAGATGGAACTGCCAAACCATGGGGTGCCATGTGGGACTTGGGATGGGAGACATTTACACATGGTGGGCCAAGGTCAAGTCTTAGGATTGCATGATGTGAGCCAATGTTTGCTTTCACCTCATGTACTGGAGCATGGTTGAAGTTGTAGATGGAGAAAACATTTGCCTGAAGCACCAAGTGTCGCAAACAATGGATGTTGGGGGTTCTGAGCCAAACCAATCTAGATTGAGAGATGGCAAACACCTTGTAGACAAGAGGAGAAGAAAAAGAGAGAAATATAAAAGAAAAGAAAGAAAGGAAGAAAGAAAATAAGAAGAAAGAAAAGAAAGGAGAAAAGGGAGGGAGGTGCTTCTTTCCTCCAATGCTTGTAGATTTGGGCGGATCAAGAACTGATCCTACACACTTCAAGAGGTGAGGATCTTTTCCTTGGTTATTGTTTGGGGCCATGGAAATGGCATTTGGTTGAGTTTGCTATGTGATTGTTTGAAGGAATAACATGCTGAATTTGTGATGTTGTCCATGCTGAATTTTCTGGGTTTGAAGACTGAATTTGTGATGTTGTACTTGCTGAATGTTCTAGGTTTTTAGACTGAAGAAAAACTCAATTTGGTGAATTATTTTATGAATGAAAAACATGCAGAATTTTCTCCGGCGTCACGTGCATGTTGTAAGTTAGATCAAAAGAAAACCGCCTGCAAGATATCCTTCATAGTTATCAACACACGTAATATCTGTGGTTAGACCGCAGAAAAACTCAATTTGGTGAATTATTTTATGAATGAAAAACATGCAGAATTGGCTTCCATGCAGAATGTTTCTGGCAATCAAAGAAAACTCAGTTTTGTGTATCCTTTCATGCATGACCAACATGCAGAATGTTCTAGGTTTTTAGATTGAAGAAAAACTCAATTTGGTGTATTATTTTATGAATGAAAAACATGCAGAATTTTCTGGGCTTCCATGCAGAATGTTTTGGGTGTTTAGATCAAAGAAAGCTCAGTTTTGTGTATCCTTTCATGCATGACCAACATGCAGAATGTTATAGGTTTTTAGACTAAGAAAAACTCAATTTGGTGTGGTATTGTATGAATAAAAACATGCAGAAATTTCGCTTCGGCGTGTAATGTTGGGTGTTAGATCAAGAAAACCCGCTTTTGTATCCTTTCGGGCATGACCAATATGAAATGTTCTCGAAGTTTTGACCAAGAAAACCTAATTCTGTGGGTTGTATGGAATGAAATACGAAATTTCGGCTTCCATGTAATAGTTTGAAGTTTTAGATCAAAGAACCCATTTTTTATGGGATCCTGTATGCAAAGGTCTAATATAATGTTCAGTTTTTTTATATCGTTAAAACCAGTTGGCAGATGGTACGCAAGAAAACACGCAGAATGGAGGCTTCTCGCATGATTGGCACAGAATTTTTCCGGAATCAATTGACCATGAATAACATACGTAATTGTGAATATTAACATGCAGAATTTTCGGAACTACATTATGGTTATTGCATGTTATTGTATGTGCTGTTTTTCTGAGTTTTAAGACTGAAACTCAAAGTTGGTTTGTTATTACTTTGAATGTTCGCCGCGCGAATTTCCGAACCCGATCCGTTAGTACGTTGGCGTGATGCGTTCTGAATAGAAACGATGCGAACACAACGAAGACGGCAATGTGGCGCAACGATAAATGGCGGTGCATTACGATATCGCCAGCACTAACACAATAGCGGCACGTGGTGAGAACGTCCAGCGAGGCCACGCCAACATGGTTCACGCGCGGGCACAAATTGGTATCGACGTGCGTGGTAATCACTAGCGATGGTATGGCGAAACCACTGGGCACCTCACTGTGCGAACCATGTGGCCTTAATGGACCGCTTTCAAACTGAATTCAGAGTTGTCCAAAATGGTACCAAAATGTGCTCGCGAAAGGGCAGGGGGATAGATACCCCCCGTATGAAAAACCAAAACCGTTAGACACGATCCACCTTGCGGGAGTTCCAAAAAATGGTTCAGGTGTGTATAATCACGCGAGATCCCAAAAAGCCCGCGCCTCCCAAAAAGACACAACATTAACAAATATCACATATCAATAGCGTGAGATTGAATGAATTGTTCCAGTACCATCACTGGCACCGGCGCGAGGTGTCTTGAGCTTGACCCGGCATTTAAATATGCACAAGGTCGCTCATACATGCATGTAGATTTTTTCCACGATGGCATAAACATGTGGCGTGCGATCGCCAAGTATTAATCGTGGAAAGACGCACACAAAAATTTAGGTAGAGAAATAGCCTTATAGATTTATTCACTGGCGATTCACCGCCGTGGGACCTCTTTGTGCACAGATGGCGACAAAAAAATAACGCCTTGAGCCTGGATTATGAAGCGTACTTAACTCTGGCCTTGATTTCTTGTTTTGTGTATGTTGGTTAGAACAAACTAGTATTAATATATGTTTCAGCCAGAGCGATATAATAATTCTTAGACTTACAGAATGTACTACCTGAACTGATGGACTAGTGATGATGATTTAACCATTAAATATTTTATCATGCAATTCACATTACGTGTTTCCGCAGTGTTTGATGTTATCATAACTCTGCCTGGGGGTGTCACACGGGCATGACAGATTCATACACAAACATCCCGGTAATATGGTAATAGTAATGAGACGAGTCTAGAGAAACAAGGTCTCTGAGGGCAACTCAAAACAATGACTTGAGGTAGTCCAAAACGCAAATTAATGATATCAACCGTCGAGCGCCCGCTGATATTTATTCCAACGATAACCATTAAACAAAGACGATGGGGCGGACAACTATCGAGTGTACCGAACTGAGGCGACCATCTGAGGCCGTCCACTTCAACAAACAATAATTCGCATACGCGCCGAAGCAGAGAGTCGCGGAGAACTGACCGGTTAACGCGGCACATCCGGCAGACCGCTGAGCCGCCGGAACGCAAAAGCCACTTTAACACTGCACCGCACTTAGGTGGTGAGTAGCCCACTTGGGGTGGCTTAATCTCCCACTGAGTTTCAGCTCACCCCCGTCGTGGAATCCCCCTCTTCACGTGCACAGGAGCGTATGGTATGAAATCGTCATCCTAGTAATAAATCAACAGCAAGAATGTGGCTGTTTGATCTTACACGTAATAGACTATCAAGCCATGATATTGTCAAGATGAAAATATTTATAACTTGAACACAACATATATCGGATCTACAGCTGGTATGTACACGGTATACTGACATATTTGCACACACGGACCGTTTGCACTGGTACTGGTGATGAGGCTTTGAAAATCAGTATTCCACGCTGAGACTCCGCCCATTGAAGACGTCAAGAACCTAACGCGCAATCATATTTCACAACAATGGCAGTCTAAACCTTAACTCTGTCGGCGCCACAATGGGTAATTTGTTTTAGGTGGCACCAAACAATCTTGTGGCTTCCAGTTTATATCTCAATCAGATCATCGCCACCAGTAATTATATGTGACTTAGATATGGCAACGCATCACCAGCCCAAGAACATCACCACCAGTCGGAAGAACACTCAACGTGTGGTCCAACGCGGAGCTGAGAGCGATCGCCTAGGAAAACCACGATCTAAACTAGGACACCACGCACGTACAGCGGTCAGTGACTGGATTTTTGTGAAGGGTGTTTCAGACATCAGGTCAGGCATAACATGAATGTTGTAGTGCTACGACGAAATCTTACAGCACATGTTTATTGATAGCATGTGATGATGTGTAAAATATTTGGTACTGATGAGTAAATTGAACTGGTTGAATAAATTAAAAGAGTTCATGAACTGATCGATTTGAGGCATAGAAATCGACTTTATGGCTTTTAACAACCATGAGGACAAAGAAAAGAATCTTACAAAATTTTATTTCAGCTGCTGGGAAAATGGAGAAGAAATGTTATATGTAAAAGAAAATGTACTAAGCGTTTTATTTGTTATGTGAGAAGGAAAATGATTTTCAAAGACTTTTGGCGCGGCAACTGAAGAATTAATATAATAAATTTAAGGACCATCGAGTGAAAATTTTTCGTTGAAATTGATCGGCAGCAAACTTAAAATTCGATTTTGTTTAAGGAGGCGGAGAAAACAATTCTTCAAGGTCTATGGGGTGTACTAGAATGGGGTTAAATAAATTTTTATAAATTTATTTTGAGTATTAAATATATGAAGAATTTTAGTGATTTTTATGATTTTCCGGCCATTTGAAAAAATGATATACATATAGGAGAGATATGAGATAGATGGTATATGACATGGATATATATACAACTTCATGAAGAAAATCAAAAAAATCTGCGCAGATTGAATGGGGTTGAACGCCATTTAGTTTTTGCTTTGGTAAGATCATCGCAACATCGGATTTTGTATTATGACTTCAGCTTCAGCGGGCAATGTACGGCAACATCGTCGCCAATGATCAACACAACAGCAGCCACCATTTGCGGACAGGTAGCGCGGCGATCAGATACACGAGCGGGCCACAAACAACGATACGTTATGGTACCGGCCGGCGAAGGTATGCGGCTGGCGGCGTGATGGCGCGCGCCGTAAATCGGGCGCAGAGGTCGGCGGCAGGATGCCAGCGGTTTACAGGCGAAGCGGCGCGCGCGGTGGCGAAGTTGGCTGAAGATACGCGACATCGATGGATGCGAAGAGCGATCAGGTATACGGCGTCGTACCATGCGGTTCAGCACGAGGGCGCGGCTTTGGGGTCGGTCAACCTGGCTGTTTAAAATCAGAATCAATCGGGCCTGATCGCTTTGGATCTGCCCAATTTTATTTTTCCTAGTCAAATGAACACTGCTCATTCAGAAACAATTTTCAAAAAGATGATTAAATTGAATTAAACCCAAATTAAACTCAAATAATTGATTAAAATTTTTCAAAACAAAATTTAAAATAAAATTAAAATTAAATTTTTCAAAATTGCACTTTTAAATGGTAAATTTGATGAAAAACAATATTTTAAACAAATTGATTTGCGATTCAACGGAAGTTATAGGTACACGTAGTAATTCATCGTTCACCCAGAGATAATCATACAGATCCAACCGTCACTTGAAACGTGACCCACGCAGAAGTCATGCACGTAATTATATGCATGGCGAATAATACAGAGTATGGCGAACGCACAAGAGACCATGAATCTTAGGTGACTAAACAACAACAAGAAAACCCGAATCACTCCAACAATAAATGCCACCCGAGGGTCGGAAGTTAGCGCCACTGGTAAACAGAACGAGTTAGTTCATGGTTGTCAAGTCTATCGGGTATGTACACCAGCCAGAACGAATGAAAGTTAACGACTACGCCGCGAATTGTAGATGGCCAGTGAGGCCAGGACGGAGACGCCCAATTTTGGTGACCGGTCAAACACCGTTAAACGACCAACCCGCCACATTTAACGAACGCCTCGTGAGGTCGAGGTCGGGTGGTCGCCATCCCTACGCGCCAGCATGAAGGCAGTCGAGAACTTCAAAACTCCCGCAGGTTAAATGAACCCTTCATCAGAGAGAATCCAATGTACCACATCAATCTACGCACTGGCAATAAAAGCTGAGGCCATGGAGGCCACTTCTGACAAGACCGGATTAATTCAGCCTACTTATTAGAGAGAATGAGGTCTCAAATATGGAGAGTATGGGTGGCGAACTCTGCAGACCCTTATACTGCTGGCACGAGCTCTCCCTGTGGATGAAAACAATAAGAACGACGTTCAGGCCATGGAAGCAGACCGGCACCCCACCAAACGGACCTATGATCGCGACACGCCTGAGTTCGATCATCCCCATAATGATCAATGATAGCCACAGACCACCAGCCAGAGCGAGAGGCCACCCACCAGACACGACGGCACTGATATATCGAGGGACAAGAAAACATTTTCCCTATTAAAAGATACCAGTCCAGCGGCGAGACGTCGCGGTCATCGCGGTGCCGAATCTGGGAGACTGGCGGACATGTTCAAAATTAAACCACCCCGCGTAGTGCGCAAAATACGTGGATGTCGCACGAGCTATCGGACACCTCCAATTTTAGGTAGTGAGAATTCTGTGATTCGGTTAACTGCACCACCCATCTCATGACTCACATAGATGGCACCACAGCTATAAGAACTGCAGTCCAGCGATACGGAGCAGATAACATGGCCACATCAAGAATCAAAATTTATTAATGGTGGATTGGTGGATACTGACGGTTGAGAGCGCAGTTCACCTTATAGTCTCCATCGTTATCATCAACCGAGTGGTTAGGTGTTCGACATCCCTGAAGATAACGCTTTATGATCGCCGTTATGCAACTTGGTGCCACGCGATGTCTTTCCGACGGACCATTTAATCTTTGAGATAATGGAAGAGTAGATTCCACCTACGAGATATGACTCCATTTATTAACGCCCGACTACAGAGGAGAGATTTGAGGATACTGAACACCTCTGATGCGTGTAAAGAGTGGAGGATCGCCTTCTCCTAGTTCGGGGAAGAGGCGTAATACTTCGCTTCCATCCTAGTTTCGCGACTAGGCCAGATTGGAAGAGCAATGATCGTTCCCAGAGGTTTGCGGATCTCAAGACTAGACAATGCGCCCGCCAATGTGAGACAAGAGAGTATACTGCTCATTCCTCCACACCCGGTGGCGCTGGAGACCAATTTCGGCCGGCGCGAGTAATAAGCACTTCCAATGACAACACGGTGGTACGAGCCGCAGGTGGGTCAAGTCGTGACGCATCGAAGGCAATGAAGCGTGGTGGGACCTGAGGGTGGTGTACCCATTGGTTGCTGATTATAAGTGATGGATGATTTGGACAACCATCGCCGCCGGGCATCGAGACCCAAATGATTGTCATAATGGCACGCATCGATTTGGGCTTTATGTTAAGGCCTCTTAGAGTAGTTTAACAGACGCCTTCCCTAGGAGCTGGTGAGAGTGGATCCGACAGTTCAATTATGAGTGAGAAATCTCTCACCCCACTCATGGTGGACCCCGTTTTGCCCGATCAAAAGTCGAAGATAACATGAGCGTTTCGCCAGACGGTAACATCACGTCGAGCCCGATGCGGGCACGGTACGGCGTCATTCACCGTCGCTAAGAGAAGAGTTTGTTCTAGGACTATGTCCGCGAAGACTCATAGTTTGAATCAGAAATGTAAGAGGCTCGGGAAGCCGTTTCGAAGTTATGTGGTCGCATGAAACACGCACATGGTCACCGCCAGACTTTTGTTGGCACGGAGCCAGCGACTCGAGGTTCAATACCCTTGGGAATTTCACTGATGCTGGTCGGTCGCGCGGGTTCGCAAATGACGGTCCATATTGCGACCAGGGCTGATCGTCCATGGATTGTCAATGATTCGACCTTGGAGGGCTGCATGCACACACCAAGCAAGGGTTGTGTAGAGTTATAATGTCAGACTGATTATATACGTAGGTTAAAGACACGTGAGCATGTGTCCCGGGTCATCATATGGTAGAGGGGAGCACTGCCCTTGAGTGGAATTCGCCTACAACAATAGTTAATGTGCGAGTATACGAATGAACCATATGAGGCATCAGGAGTGAGGCCATGTATCACCGCTATGTTGGACCGAGGTGGGCAGGAGCCCAACACCAACCGATCTGGTTGGGCACACTTCGAGGCAGAGTTTGATACAATAGCTGCCTTTCGCGCTCGTGAGCCCGTAGGAAGAGCCAGGTGTAGATGTGCTGGCGTCAATTCTTAGAGTTCAGGGCCGCACACGCTTCCTTGAAGGTGAATCCTAAGAGAGAGTGGTCGTTCATGAGCGCGGGCTACGAGGTCATCGACCTTCTCAGATGCCACTCGAGAGGATAGAAACCGTAGCGCACGGCTGGGCGCGCTATCGCTTCAAAGATGACAAAATCACGCAGGTGTTTCACGCCCATGCCCACTGGTACACTCCATCCACCGCGTGGTGATCGGGGGCGATTGCGCTGACACGATGAGACCTCGAGAGACCGCTGGTACATTGTTGATAGTCGTTATCTAGCTTTTGCGACGCAAGACCGCGAGGCTAGTGAGCGCTGGCGCTGACTGTGGAGGAGAGTCCACGCGGAGCCGCCGAGATCGATGCGGCCGCTTTATCCCTTCTTGTTTAGGATGAAGAGATGTTTAGTCGCTTAGCATTTAACGACTAGTTTACATGCATGATAGCGACGCTGTATGCATGTGTTTGATGATCGTTTTAATTTCTTTGATCACCTTTAAGGAGGGGAGAATGTAAGAACCGAGAAATTCCAATTTATGGAATAAGGGCAAAATCGTAATTTCAATTACGAAAGTGAAATTTCGATTAAAAATCCGTAATTAATTCTCTAGATCTTTGATGGAAAAACGGATCATACCGTTGGAATCGTCTCGCGAAATCTAGTTGGCACGTAAAATACACTTTCTCCAACGGAAGCTTCCATATCGCCGAAAATTCTTTATTCGTGTCAGAACAGATTTTCTGATGTGACAAAATAAGATATAACATGTAATTACAAACATAAGTGGTATGAGTAGAGAAACGATGAAAAACTGACTACGAGGTAGTCGAAGATCAATCCTGTAAAAGAGGGACATATGGTCATTACGAATTTCCGATTTTTAAGCTCTCACAAGATGATCAAATATAGAATAGTTGACCTTCTTCAATTAAACCCAAGATTAAAACGTGAAAGGCAAAAAGGCAAGATGGCAAAGTGGGCGCCATTTTTGAGAGCTTGTAGAGATAGTGTGCTTCTTCAAGATCCCCGAACCTGACCGCTGGAATTGACCGAGCAAGTGAAGGAAACGCTCTACGCGGAGCGTGCTACGGATCCTGATTTGTGAGTTTCAACCCAAGAGGTGCGATTCTACTTGGCTTTAGTCTTATTTTAAGTGTTTTGTTGATGTTTCTGCTGTTCGAGGCCGCAGGGGTCGCGCTTTGATCCGTCTCCAAAACTTGGGACCGACCATAAAATTTTGGGAGAAAATGGATGCTCTGCCGCTCACCGGTCAGGGACGGTTCAATGATGGTTTGTGTGTTAAATCATGCTTTGATTGAATTTGGGCCGAATGGCCGCTGACTTCGCCACGGCGGAACTGGCGGATTTAGATCTTTCGTGGAAGCAACCAAGGGTTTCACTATTCCCGAACAATATTCTAAAATATATTTTTGTGAAAACATGTATTGCTGGCACTTTAATCAATTGTTGTGTCGGAATATTGTTTCGCGGACAATCTTGATGTTGAAATGATAATTACATAACGGTGCAGTGATTTTAATTTATGCGAGATATCATGTTTGAGATTGAAGGATTGGATCGACCTGGAACCGGCATACATGATTCCATATGCATCAACCCAGGAAGATGGTTAGTGCATGATGAGTCTACAGAGAAACAAGGTCTCGAGGGTAGCGTCTAAAATGGTAAAATTATCTGAGGGTAGTCCAAACTAACACAGATATCAACGGCCGGAGCGCTCCAATTATATTTATCTACATCTGAGGGTAGTCCATTAAACAAATAATATATATCAATCGCCTTGAGCGCCCAATTGATATATATTCGTACTTCGAGGGTTGTTCACTAATAAAATAATAATTTCATACAAGGTTTAGGCGAAAGCGTGAGAGAGCCTGCGGAGACTCCAGACCTGAAGCACGTATACATCTGGCGCAGATCATGTATTTGCTTGAATGTGTGTTTACTTTGGGAACATCAGACCGCACTTAAAGCGGTGAGTAGCCCACTTGTAGCGAATTCCTACTGCTTTAGCTCACCCTCATGGCTGTGGGAACTTTTTACTGTGCATGGAGTGTATGAGAGAATGTGTTCTGCCCAGAAGTGGATCAGAAGTTTCTAGAAGAAAGTTTTAATGTGGCTTTGTCGACGCTTACATGTATTGTACTGGCTTGCTTATATGTATTTGCTTAAGAGTGAAAATATTGTAACTTCAGAATCTGCGGAATATATATAGTTTGATCATAGTTGGTATGCATATTGGGTATATTTGATATATATTGCATATATTAATCGCTGGCACAGGTTATATGCAGGTTTTGTAATCAAGGGAGCTCCCGTGACAGCGAGACTCGCCGATTTTATGACGTTTGAACCCCATCGCCCACCAGATTCCATGTCGACGGTAGTCACAATCTGACCCCTGGTTTTGGGGCTACACATTTAGAGTTAGAAGTGTTGAATGAATGTCATACTACTTTAAAATTTACAAGATTGGTTGTTGTTATATATATTTGCTTTGGTGTTGATATCACATAGGTGTATGTTATTTCATCGTTTTATTATTTTTCTCTCGTAAATTTCCACTGTTATTATTATAATAATGAAACTTTAATTTTTGGTATATATATATATACATATATATTACGTTCTTTTTAGTTTGAACCTATGGAAAACTATGTTATTGTTATTTTTCTGCGTTTCCTTCTTTGAAATAATAATAGGATCAAACAAAATTAAAACTCTAAAATTGCCATGAAACATCGGGACAATTAACTATTCAATGTAATTAATGAACCAGCAAAGGTGAAGTTACTAGTCCTTGAATTATTATATTAATGCATTCTAACTTTAAATTTGTATATATATGTAGATGTGATAATTTGTGGTTTTATAACATTTTCTTTGTATGAATTATTATCCTTATGATTATCATGACATGGCCTGCTTAGTAATTTGTGCTTTATAACTATCATTTAAAGTTTACATTTAAGTTTTGAACGCCGATTTTATTACTTATGTTTAAATATATATATATATATATATATATATATATATATATTGCCGCTCGCTGTTCTTGGTGAAAAGTTTTAATTGATCCTGAATAAAACATGTAAAAAACTGAAAGTAAAATGGCTTTGGCGGTAGGGCATAGAAACAAGTGTTACAAGCATTTTGAACTTATTCCAACATTGGCTACGGCAAAGCAACATCCGTATAAAGCACAGTAGTGATCAAAGGCAATGGGATTGGTTAAGTGTGGATAGATTTGCCTCTCGAAAAATTTCTGTAAAGTCTTCATCAAAATCTTATTTTTGTTTGATTAATTACATATAAGAGGCTATGCTTGAATTCTGAAATTGTATTCCAATCTAAATCACAAAGCGACGCCAAAATCGAACAAATGAAAATAGAATGAAGTTGCCCTTTACTCATCGAGGGGGATCCAAATCCTTTGTACAACATGTGGAGGAATTGGTAAGATTAAAAACAATTATCTTTTTTATTGATGCTTTTGAAGTGTTTATTATACTTCGCCAATGATTTAACTTCATTATATATTTAATGAGATATATTTTATTTTTAGAAATAATTAGCTTATCACAATATTTATCCTTATTCTATCAAAACCATTGATTAAGACTAAATTGTTATTATACTACTTTATGTATGATCATCAAAAGCTATGGTGCATCTTAATTATTATTGATTATCAAAGTTGTGTGCATTTCATTGCAATTGTATACCCAAGACTTAGTATGAATGACAATGTTAACATTCTTCTACTTGCATATCTTGTTACCCTAAATTTAATGTTCTTTTGCAAAGTAAGTGTATGTTTATATAGTAACCACTATGTTAATTTAAAGTAGATAGTTATTTGTTTCCGGTTAATAAAGAACTTTTATGTTGTTTATCTTATATATTAGAATGTTCATACAGTTATAAGTTAGCTGATGCATTTTGTCACACTATACATATGATGAATTTAAGGCAATGAAATTGGTTGTTTTTATATCTATTTTATATATAATATTATTTTAATAAATCCATAATTACTAACTTTATTAGGTGTCAAAAAGCTCTCAGAGTAAAGGCATGTATCAATATAACAATGTAGTTCTACTTTTACTAGTTTGGTAATAATGATTTCTTGGAGAAAAAAATGACTATAATGATTTTTTCAAAATATTTAAAAACTTAGTATAACTCATGACATACAAAGTTTGAATCCATTTGGATCCCTAAAAGAACACCTCGCCTTTTGCAGCCTGTATCCTTTATCAATTTATGCATTTGGCATATTATTTATTTTTTTCTTATACTAATTTATCTTCTTTACTCTAATATCACAATCTAATGTATATAAGGAGGTTTCTTTCACCATCCATTTTCATTATTATCATTTTTTTATTAGTGATGAAACCTACTACTTCTTAGCTAGGCTGGAATTAACTAATAATTGAATATGTTTTTAATTAAGATATGATCTTCAAATCAATTTTTTTACTTGGTAGATAGTTGATATATGTTGTGTGAGATCAAAGGTTTAGATTTGTTCTCATATGTAGCTCTTCAAAAAACTGGCTTTCTCTGTCAATTACTTCGATCCATTCTATACTTATTTGTATACACTTTTCATGTAATGAACCACCTTCAATATTATTTTGTTTAAATTTAAGATTTCATTAGTGTTTTTTCGTCTTATTATTGTAGATATATTTTTTCATTTAGAATTTGTGTACAAAGCATAAATAGTTAGTTTCTGTGAGAGGGAACTAATTTATTATAAATATAATAGTTTTGACTTGAAAAAAATAATACAATAAAAGTTAGATTATAATGCAATATTAGAAAATGACTTACTTTAGATTAACATGAGCAATAAATACAAAGATAGAGTTCAGATTTTTTCTAATGCAATGTTAGAATGACTACTTTAGCTAAATACAACATAAACATAAATAATGATTATTTTAGCTTAACTAAACTCTATTCTTAGTGAGGTTCGTATTAATAATTTTGATCATAATAGGTACAAATTTGTTTGAGAGATTTTAACCCGTCTATTCATTCTTATAATTATATTCATGTTATTTACTCATTTTTTCATATTGTTATTTAGGGTACTACAGACCTTGACAAGGCCCAAAGCCACTTGAACTATTCTCGTATTAATGCATTGACTCTTCAAAATGGTTGGATAAACAAAGAAGCATTATTTCTTATGTGAGTCTTTATAAAACCTCTACTGCTTTATTTATTTTATTTAGATATGATCTTTAACTTATTTGTAATGTCTACCTTAATTACATGAATATTAACAATTGGTTTTTCAAATTAGGATATTGTAATTTTTAATTGATGATTGAAAAATGCTAGATAAAAATTAATTGAATTATTTTTATTGAATTTTTTGATTCTATGTGTAGTAAGAATAATTTATAAACTCTATCGAAATGGATATTAACCTTCCAAAATTTATTAGTCACAGCACTATGCTGAAACATAAATTACAATCATAATTGGTCTTTTTGCAATGTTAATTATAGTTGAATTGCTGTTTTCATACTGATTTATATTTGCTAAAAATGTTTTATTTAAATGCACTTAATTTTAGACTTTTCATTTATTCACAGATATGCTTTATATATTTAATCTTTATTTTCCCTGTATGAAGGAATGTTGGAATTAAAAATAGAATCCATGGTAGAAGACGGTGAACCCTAACTCGAGGCCGATATATGTGTTCAAGTGTTAGGATCAAGATCCGGTTATATCAAGGGCTGAAATATGGCCTCACCACCTCCATCTCGCTAATGTTTGTGGGGATTAGATATGAGATATATGGTATGATATGGTTAAGGATATATTGTAAAACCTCAACCTCGATTGAATGTTATAATAGTAGTTTTTGAACCGATTAGAGGTCCAATACAGAAATCAGAGAGATTAGACCAGAATGTTCACGTTGGTCGGATGAAGTGGAATTTTCAAAATTCGTAAACTCGAATGTCTGGCAATGAATGATTTTTATTATCCCAATTGAGGGGTTTGCAAAGGAATTTGTAAGAAATGGCGCCCACGACTTTGAACCGATATTTAGAAGGAGAATAGAGATTTAAGAATATGATTTCCTGACCGAAAAATTCTGGGGTTCGTTGAAATTTTTCTGAAATTAAATAAAAATACGAAAAATGTCCAGAATATATCATAAAGACTAACGAAATTAAAATAAAGTAAATGGAAAAAAATCGCTTGATAGTTTCCAGTGATCCCAACTGCACTCTGCACACACGCTATTTGTCTGATATCGATTTTAATGATTTGAATTCATTTCGTGATTTTGCAGCCTGAAATTCACTGCGGAAGGATTTAGTTAGAATATTTTATGTTCAAATTTAAACATAGACACCATAGAATATTTTTAATATATAATCTGATATAAAAACAAAGAAAAGGCTTAAACCAGATAAAATTCATTATATGGAGATATTTAATTGTACTAGCCAATCAAAATCTTTTCTCTTAATGGCTAAGTTATGATTTAAACAATGGGTAAATGACTTGTCTCATAAAAATGGACCTATGAGAGGCTTGGATTAAAGGGTACCACTACAACAACCAATTGGAATTCCTTTGACTTAAGGGTAATTTGGAAAGTTGGAACTTTAAAAGCAAAATTAGGGGATTTAAGTCTCCAAATAGAGGAGATCACGTATGAGAAGGAGAGAAAGGAGAAAAGAGAGAAAAGAAAGGAGGCAAAGAGGAAGAGGTTATAAAGAGAAACCAAGTCGTGGAGGCAGTTTTTCGTTTTCAGCCGCGATCTTCATGGTAATCACAGAGGAGCCAAAGAAACCTACAAACAAGTAAGTTTTCATGGTGGAAAGTTAGGTTTGATGTTTTCCATGTTTAATGTCTTAAATTCTGCATGGATGTTAAATTGATGGTATTTAAGGTTTAATGGTGCTGAATTTTAATGATCGAATTAGAAAGCCATATTAGGTTGGTTTCTTTGACAAATCAAGTATAGTTATAGGTTTGATAGTAGAATTAGTGTAAGATGAAGGGTAATGCACCAGATTTAAGTGTTTAGAGTGAGAAAATGGGTATAAACACATTTTGGTCAATTCTTGGCAGCAGTCTCAAACAGGAAATGTCCGTTTTCGTTTGACTTAGCTATGATGGAATATAATCGTCAATTTTGATCCATTTTGAGCGGATTATATAACACGTGGTAAATGAATTGAAGAACAGTGTCCTGATAAAGGTATCACCAAATTCTGACGATCAGTATACCAACGATCACCGTATAATCACAAAAAGCCAAATTCTGGTTCAGTTTTTTGAACATAGATTAGCCCGGTTATTTGGATCGTGAGAAAAGATTTATGTCTGAACTTGGTGATTCAATTGAAATAGAACCTTTAGCACTTAGTTTAAATGAGTATAAGGACATAGGGGTCAAAATATAAAGTCAAGACCTCGGAAAATTTTGAGTAATATAAATCTGCTACTAGAAAATCTGGTGAATGATTTAGCGGCATGAAAAATGCCATAACTTTAGTTTGATTGATTCATTGGACTCACCTGGCGTACCAGATCTCGAGAGGAAGCATGAGCAGAAACGGAGGTTATGGTGGATTAAACGGAAAATTATAGTTACGTGTAATTGCATTTTCTTGGTGCAGCATAATTCAACGACGGAACGGAACTCAACTAAAGTGCGGATCGAAGCGTGAACCGTGATGAAAAATGATATTTTGAGAATTGAGCTTAAAAGTGAATGGTTTTAATGTTAAACTGAAAGTTTAATGTAAATTTTATGTAAATGTTAAGGCATATGGAAATGTTTTATCTTGCATTGTTTATGCTTGCATCATTTTTGTATATTTATATTATTAAACTTATGTATGCATATGTTAAGGTATTATGAAAGTTTAAAAATGTTTAAGAATGCATATGTGTTTTAATGATAAAGTAAAGGATTTAAATGTATTTATAAATGTATTTTGAAGAAATGTTTTCTTGATGGTTACCATGAAAGACCCCCTATATTGTTATGGCCGATATCGGCCACGAGAAGTACTTTAAGCGTGTAAGAGTTAGGGTAAGTTATAGGTTACTAACTGAGGAGGAAATGAGTATAAGTATATCCTTACACGTGATGAAGTGCTATATTTGGAACCCTATGAGCGTGAGTTTCTCACGACGATAGTGGTTATGAAGCGAAATGTGTATCCCTACATAGTCAGTACCGGAAGCGTTCGGTGTGTTTATTCCCCACCAGGTTCCATGTGAGAAAGAAAGAAAAGAAAGAAAGAAAAGAAAGAAGAAAGAAATAAAAAAGAAAAAGAAAGTTTGGTACAAATGTTTAAAGCATAAATGGATTTAAATGCATAAGTATTTATTATTGAAGAAAGTTTAAGAACATAAATGTTTAAGGTATAGAAATGGATTTTAATTGTATGAAGTATGTATTATTTTGGTATATACTGAAAATGTTATTTTAATGAAAATGTGCACTCACTGGGCTCCTTTAGCTCATTCTTTTTCTATATGTTTCAAAAGCATTTTTGGGACCCGAGGCAGTGCGTAGATAGAAGTCACTCTGTCTCTGGGCCAGGTCGAGCCGTTGATGAGACGAGGCGTGATTTCATTGTATATATAATTTTGCATATTGTTCATGTTGAATATTTTGTTATATATATGTATATGTATAAAGTTGAAAAGGAACTACGTGGGCTTTGATCCTCGAGTGGATGAAGTGCGTGAGGCGGTGACTAAGTCAGGCTCAAGCCCAATGCTTTTGATAAAATGTGCATGGAATTTAAGAGGGTTTGAATGTTTTTGATGATTTGAAGTAAAAACGAATGTATATGTATGTACATTGTGTTAGGTGGGTTGTGGACCCAGAAGCCTAATATGGAAGTACTTAAAATTGAAGTTTATAAAGTGTTTTTAAATGGCACATCAGGTTTGTAGAGATTTGGTCAGAAGCGGAGAAACTACGCGTTTTACGAAAAATCCAAGTGTTTGAAAAAAAAAAGAAGAAAAGAAAAAAATTTATCCTTAGCTTCCGCATTATTTTCTAAAGATGTATTAAAGATTGTAAAGGGTTCGCTCCATGGATTTTAATTGACGGTTTAAGGAAAAGTTTCTATATCCGTGGAGTGCCAGGAGGAATCCCCCTCGGGTTCATGAGGTTATCCGAGGTCGGGATCCTTCAACGTGGTATCGAGCCACGGTTTTGAAAATGTTATAAAGATTTGAAAATTTTATTTTCATATGATTGTTTAATGTTTTATTTAAAATTTCATAAATTATTTATGTGATTTAAAATCATATATGCATTACATGACATAAAACAGATATTTTGAATTCTGAGAAAATGAGTCGTGTTGGGCTCGCCACGAGAGCTCTGAGGAATTAGTAGGTCAGGAGATTGTTCAAGAGTGACTTGTGATAAGATCAAGTTATGAGGGATGGCGAAAATTGCACAAGGCCAGACAAAAAGTTATCTGCGGACAATCTGTAGTAGGGACGGATTCGAGGTAGGGGATATGGTATTTTGAGGATTTCCCCATGGAAGGGCGTACTAAGATTTGGGAAGCGTGGAA
>JAEQBH010008301.1:0-110441 GCA_016808115.1 Tetrastigma voinierianum | reverse complement strand
GGGTGAAATTCTCTCTTGTCATATTTAAAGGTGGTTAGGGTTAAAGTTATTAAGGAAAAGTTCAAGGGCCTTTTAAGAACTTACATTCATTTTATCTCAAGGAGAAAACCTAATCGGTTTTAATTAACGATGTGATCTGTAAGCAAAAAACCCATTAAGAAAATCTCATATCATCAAGAATAGATTAAAAGGCTACAAGATTAAAAAGTGAAACAATACAAATTATATTTTGTGGAATCAAGTTCCTCTTATGTGATCACATTATTTCCTATTTCATAGTTTAGATTCTCATATTCATATTTTGGTTGAATTGGTTAACATATCATGATTACTATGGATTATAAAAATATAACTGTATGAAGTAAGCGCTAATTTTCAATTGTGGTATCAAAGCCTCTTCGATAATTAATTACCAAATTCAGGGTTTATAAATTTGAGAATTTTACACATGATTTAAATTAATTATGTGTTTAATGTTTAAAAACACTAAATATAATATTAATTATGTTTTTATTTAGGTGATAATAATCTTTAGATTATTTATCATGGATCAAATATACATATACAGATCTTGTGATTCATGATAGTCATGATTAGAATTTTTATTTGAATAAGTTTTTTGATCTATGCAGATAGTTTTAAATCAAACTCTTGAATGAGTCGATAACAAAATGGTAGCTTTTACTCCAATTGAGTTACAGATACAATATGTTTTAGAAGGTTTTGAGTCTACTATGTTAGGAGTTAAACAGTTTCACTTCGAATCAGTTTACAGTCAAACCTTCATTCGTTACCAGTGTTCTAATTTGAGTTTACTCAATTCACAATGGAGATAATTAAACTAAATAGTTCTGGAATTACAAAATATTATTCACATGAATTGAAATGTTTCATATGAAAGTCATGTTAGTCTTAAATTTATTACTTATTCATGTTGGATAATATTTAATCATGTGTGTCTAAATATTTATTTTAAATTCACCATAAATGACATTTCAAGGTTCGAGTGAAGTATTTGTGAGTCAGAAACAGAAGTAGGGACTATAAGTCACCCCAGACATGGATCTGTTACTTGTATTTGGTACCAGTTAAGTGATTGTATCATTCTCAGTCTCAATATATATTGAGTCCTCAAGATCTCTCATGTATGATTGGATTGGTCTGGAATTAATGAAAGTTGATTTATATAGCGTGTTATGTGATGATGTTTGCATTTAGTTTGACCCCGAGTAGATTTGAATATGTTATTATTATTTAATTGTCTGAATTATTTACATGGTTCACTCATAAAATTGTTAAGTGTAAGGTCTTCAATTGTTTGCTGACTTGCATTTCTTTAAAAATTAACATGATTGAGATCAAGTTCAGGGCTTAATTATGATGAGTGGATCGGAGATATAATTAAGTATCATCTTTGGCATAACTTGTGTCGATACAAGCGCTAGTTATGGAAAATAAACTCTTGAACCTCATGAGTTCTATCCCCGAGGCGAAAAAGGATTTGTGGAGGCAATGAATAGTCTGAATCGGTTGCTATTAAAGTTTCTTGAATTAAGCATAATGAGCTAATGCTGAAACCTTCCATGCGAGAACAGCTAATGTGGAGATTTCTGTTTAGGATTAAAAAACTTCAATCACGGATGTTGTGATAAGTCTTGTAGTGCGACTCCTCATGGTGATCTATGGGTGACTGAGTATGACATTGGTCAATCAGTATGATCACCTCACTCCCATGGTTAATGTGGCAAATAAGCAGGCTATGAACATGGAATTGAATGAAGGCTTTCTGATGCAATTCATTCTCAATCCGCCGGAAAGAGCGAGAGTTTGAGAGGTTAAAATCAGAGGCCCACCTCAATACACTCAAGAAAAGATGGACACTTAAGAAACTAAGGCCATGCTAATACAGGGAAGGGCTTAAAGACGAGGACTGCACTAAAAATTGAATACTGCTCAAGCCCATATTTATTCTGCAATGCTAATGTTGCCAGCAACTGATAATTTAATGTAGAGAAAGAGAAGGAAACAGCCATGAAAGTTAAGGGTGATGCGCAAAGTAAGAAATGTGTTTGTGCATGGAAAGTTGGACACTTCAGAATAGGTGCTGAAGCATGAGACGTTCGAGAAGAAAGGTACATTATGTTTGCATTTATGCTTTGGTCAGATTGAATTGGTACTTCATGCCAGTGATTAAGATCTTTGGTGCAACTACTCATGTTTCACATATTTCATAGGGATTTCTTGATCCAGCCATAAAGGAAAGTGAAAAGTTTCTTTCATGGGAAATGTGGATGAAACTCGGGTTGAAGGCATTGGAACTACGGATTGATTTTAGATCTGGGCTATCGTGCGAGTTTAGAGAAATGTCTTTATGTACTAGAATGTTTTGAAATCTTATTTTTGTTTCTAGGTTGGATATTTTGGGATTTGATTTAAGTTGGAAGCAAATGCTTTTCATTGTATCGACCGAAGTGCCTTTTTAGATGCTGGTACTTTGTTAAGATGCTTTATATTATTGTTGATCCCCAAGCTACCCGAGATTTGCCCATTTACTGTTGTGTTTGAATGTGATGTTGGTGGTAAGCGTAGTGCATATGGTGAATCTCGACATTTGGCATAAGACAGGTCATATATCGAGAAGAATCGCAGAGACTTGATGAAATTAAATTTTGGCTATCATTGGATTTTCTTGATTGGAATGATATATGTGTGGATTGCATTAAAGAAGCGAGCCAAGCGTCTCAAGAAATCGACCGCAGAAAGCATATAGGATTGATTGATTTAATTCATACAGATATTTGTGGTCCTTTTGATGTTCCGTCATGGGCGGAGAAAGAAGTATTTACATTACTTTTTGATGATCGAATAAAGTATTACCTTTATTTCGCATGAAAAAGTCTCAAGCAGTGGATGTTTCTGAGACATTTCATTCTCTTTAGGATTATGGCGAAAGAATAGGTTAAATAGAAAATTAAGGTAATTAGATCAGATAGGGTGAGTGAATATTGGAAAAACAACTGAAGTTGGACAGAGTACAGATGCATTACTAAGTTCACTTGAATCTAAGGGCATTTATTGCGCAGTCACGTGCACCAGACACCACCGGTGGTGTGGCGAAGAGCGAAATCATTACTCACGATGGATAATGGGTCGAAGTATGATGAATAATAGTTCTGTATGTTTCGTGTGGATGTAATGCATTAGGCATACGCTAATACTACTTAACGGTTCCTAGTAAGGCGGTTCTGGGCTAACCTTATGAATGGATGGAAGGCGGTGAGGCATCTTCTGGTTTGGGGCGCGATAAGTGAGGTTACAATCCACATGAGGTGTTGGACTGAGACCATTAAGTGGTTTCTTTATGGGGTATCTTTGAAAAGTCAAGGATCTGATTTTATGTCTTCAGCATTATCAAGTGTGATCTGGTAATGCTCGTTTCATTGAGATGACTTAACATCAGTCTACAGGGTAGTGAAATTATTAATATGAAGTTAAAGGAAACATTAGTGGAAGTCTACATCTAATGTGACAGCTACCTCCAGGAATGTTCACATTATTGCTTATGAGACACATGGTAATTATGAGAACAACAACATCTGGGGTTCATACTCCACATCATGATGTTGTAGTCAATGAAAGAGGATGATAATGTTCTAAGTTGATGAACAGAAGTGCTGCCTCGGCTGGGAGTGATATTGAGCGATCTACTGAGTAAGAAGATGCTATAGTCACGTGATTACATTTGTGTATGCACTTGACCGTGAAAGTGATTTGAGCATGGATAACTAATCAGTCTCATTTAAAAAATTTGTGAAGTAATAATTCTAAAAATGGTATAAATGCCATGAAAGAAGGTTAAATCTATGATGATAACAAATGTTTGGGTAATAGCGAATTTCTTTGGAAAGTTCTAAAAGGAGTTGGTTGTAAATGGGTCTTTAATTCTTGAGACTCTATGGGCAGTAATAAAGAGGTATAAAAGCGACTTGTTGCCAAGGTTACATGGAGAAAAGTGTGCATTGACTAACAAAGAACTTTCTCTCGTATCAAGAAAGACTCTTTGAAAATTATTATAAGCATTAGTAACTCATTATGATCTTGAGCTTCTTAAATGGGATGTAAGGCTAACCTTTTTGAATGGAGATTATGAGGAAGTTTATATGGATCAGTATGAGGCTTTTGAGATACAGGAAAGGAAATTCTAGTATATATGATTGAAGAAAGTCAGTATGGTTAAACAGACCTCAGTTAGTGTGGCTTCAAAGTTCAATAATACCATATTGTCTTGTAGTTTAATGAAAAACAGTTGACACATGCCATCCATGAAGAGTCAACGAGAGCCGATTTGTAATTCTTAGTATTGTATGATGATATTCTGCTATTGCTAATGATAGGGCATGTTGCGTGATGTTAAGAAGTTTCTCTCGATTTTGAGATGAAGGATATGCGTTGGAAGCATCTTATGTAATGGGATAGAATATCAATTGACGACGGATCCTGAGGTATGGATTGTCTCCAAAGCTTAGATCGATAAAGTAAATAGAGAGATCTGGGGAATGGATAAAATACAGATGATCAGTTCGATTCGAAGAGGAGTAGTTTGGTGAATCTCAGTAATGTATAAAATGATTTAGAAAAAAGTAAAGTGATATTACGTCATACACTGGTGGTTGGAAGTTAAATATCGTGAACATTTGATGAACATCAGTTTTCATGTCGGAATGTTGAGCGTTATCAGTAATCATAGATCTTTTCTGTTGGCGAAAAGAAAGTCTCTGCTGATGCCACAGGCACTGGGACATATGCTCTATATAGAGATCAGATAACCTAGAAGTCTTGGGTTAGTTGATTGAACTATCAGGATGTGTGTGGATGCGGAAGATACACATTTAGTACATTGTTTCAGCACTGTGATGGAACGATTTCATGGAAGAGTATGAAAGCGTTGCCATTATGCTGTTGTGGAACAGGATTTGTAAGATGCTTGACTACAAATTCAATCCATTTATTAAATAGAGTTTGTCTCGAGTTTAGGCATTGTGATTGTTCCCAAGCCATGTTGAAGAATTCTATTGTGATAGTCTACAGCATTGTTTTTTCTTCCCACCAGAATGATAGATACCTGAGTGTGACATATGGTTTAATGTCATAATAAAGAAGAGTGCAAACTAAAGTATGTTGCATGTGGCACGATCATATGATCAGCGGATCTAGTTAACTATAGGGATTATTACTAAAAATTTTATTGTATGTTGGAAAGATGACATTAAATTTGATCAGTAGCCAGAACGGTTTTAATTTATGAACGTATGCATATGTATACCCATGTTTGCTAACACTTTTATTATTATTACAGGATAACCTCTAGAATTACACAGATTGTTATTTAGGTTTTGGGTTCACATTAAATCACGTTATTAGTGCACATTTGTTTTTGTGAACTACAGGTGTGGAGTCTTGAAGACAGGGCATTAAGGAATAGGAAAACATGTATTTTGCCTTGTTAAAGAATAGTTGAGTTAGATTGACTTGTGGCCCATGGGAATCAGGAACATGACCATGACATATGATTGATTGGTCATGCTAGTATGTGACTTGCTTTGTTTTCATATTCAGTTTGCGATTAAATTATATTTGAGCTTCCAAGTGGCACATGAATCAAGTGGAATGTTTAAAATTATTAATCAATATCTTTATTCATGTAGCATAGTTTTATTTTTATTTTTTTATAGGTTTTAATTATTATTCATGTTGATTAATTTGTATTATGTTTGGAAATTATCGGGTGAAATTCCACTCCTCTTGTCACATTAAAATTAAGTTTAGGGTTAAAATTCAGTACAAGGAGAAAGTTCACGAGAACTGGCACCAGACTTGTGTCTCTGATTAGGTGCACATAATAAAGGAAAACCTATAGTGGTTTGGTAAAGATGGGTCATAAGCAAAAGCCCATTAAAGAGAGAGATCTCTGTAATATCATCAGGAATTAGTTAAAAATTTCTAGATTAAAGAAGGTGAAACAAATACAAATTAATTTTTTGGAATGAGTTACTTTGTATGGATCCATTAAGTTACTAATTTTCTTTTTAGAGTTTAGATTATCATATTCACATTTTGGTTGAATTGATTTGTTTGGCCATGGTTGGGTTGCCAGTAGCCAGCATTGAAGTAAGCGCCCAGTTTTCTCTTTGACCGTATCTCGCTTGAGCCACATCAACCACAGGCAACAATCTTTTAGATTGAACAAAGGAAAAAAAGAAGAGAGAGAGAGATGGTCACAGCTAAACTAATGAAGCGGAGAGGCTGCTGGATATGATACTCTGGAGAATGTGGTTGTTGGCGGATTGAAGCACTTCTCTTGCTTTTGCCGGTTCAAGTGGACCAGTGATTGATTACCGGTGATAACGTAAAGAAGTTGGTTGACTCTGTTGTGTGTTCTGAGTTCAAATTTAAGACGTGAAGGAACCGGTGGACTTTGTTTTAAAAGCTTGCAGATTCAAAATTAGATTCGATAGAAGCTTAACTGGTGTAGAGTGTGATACGGATTCAAGATCGATTCTGGTTGAACTTTGATGGATGGCTTGCAGACCATGATTCAATGGTATGAAATACCTATAGATGACCTCCTGATTTAATACCAGATTAGCGGGGCGATGCAACTTCTTACTATTGTACAATATTCTGTGGATTATTCAGTACATTTAGATAGAGAATGCTTTAAGTTTATTTCGGATGCGTTATTTGGATTTGTAAAACCTAAATATATATTTCATCTGCTGTTTGCTTGTATTTCTTAAAAAACCCATCTCTTATCTGTTTATGGTAGTTGATTGTCGATAAATTGGCATGTTGATGCATGAGGTGCTCCATTAACATGTTCTAAGACTACGCCAGTTTGATTGTGAACAATGTCAAATCCTTGCATTTGTACATTAAACTAATTAAAACTGAGCTGTACAAATTATGATAAGATGATTCTAGTTTGCTGTGTGATTGAAGTGACTTGTAATGATATCTTGATTATGATTTTATGTTGTTTAAAGAGCGTATTTCTCTCTTTGATATCTATTTTCTTTATATGCTGGAAATGACCTGGGTGGGTTGTTTTTTGGCACATTTCTTTGATATCATTCTTGTTTCCAACGGTCTTTTCCTTTTTTGGTTAAGGTATCCAGCAAAAATAGGCAGTCTTTCTGAACAAATACCTCATGTATATGTAGTGTGTGAATGTTCGATTGCATATGGAATACTGTGCAATTCAATCTGATCCTAATGCTTACAAATATATATCTGAGAATATTCACTTTAAATTAAATCACACAAGCATGTTTGTGTAATTGTGGCCTGACATCAAATTGGCTCAGCAGACAGACTTGACATAAGCAATTCGATTAGGAGAATTAAAATAAAAAAATTAGCCTGCAGGTTTATTTTTTGAAGATATATGAGAAATGATGTCAAAGGAGTAAACTGCTAAATAACATACAATCCAGAATCAGAGATGCTTGATGTAATTTACTTATTGTGTGACAATTTGAGATCAATGCTTTTTGCTGTTTTATCAGATGACATTTGATTTAGTTTGTGTACAAATGCAATATTGATATTTAATTCATGAATCAAACCTTCAAAGTGTCTGTCTTGGGAACATATTAATGGGCCACCATCATGCATCTGACATGCGTTTATTGTTATTGACGGTTCTATGAAGAGATGATGATAAGAAATACAAGAAAAGCGGGATGGATAATATACCGAGCTTTACGTGATGTTTTGCAGCTAAATGGAGATTGTCAGAATGAAACGAAACATTCGATGATTATTAAACAACTGGATTATACTCAGCGTCGGTCATTTTTCATAGATTTGGCATTATTTAGTAAATTTAGACATTGTGATTGCTGTTTGGTTTTGTTTTGAATAGGACATGATGGAAGAAGACAACAACAAGATTGTTTTGATGGACATGGGAAGTCTTGCCCGCGTCGATCTCACGTGGCGGCGTCACTGATCGCGACGTGAGGTCACTCAATCAGAGTGAGCGGTGCCACGTCGAGGCGTATGTCAAGCGTCGTTAAGATCGTCTCTGTCATTGCTAATCTGGGGCTCGGGATTTTAGGGCGTGAAAGAGCGTCGATGAGATCACAGGGTTGGAGGGCTTTAAACCACAGGACTTCGAAGGATCTCCTTGAACATGGTGGTTTTTCATTATTAACTGTTTAATTTTTTGGATCATGGGGTGTTTATTTATTATGTTTTGTTTCTTTCTTTCTGATGTTCAAATACATTTCTGGTTTGTCATTATGTCACGAATGATGGATTGGAATTTGACCTTTCATAACGATAATGTTGTTTATTCGTTATCCCGCATGCAATATACTGCATGTTTAGAATTTATATGATGTCTCCAGCTAATAGTCAACATACTTACCACTGAAGATCAAGAGTTGGGGATGGGGGATCTATTCGGGGACACAGATAAATGTATTTAGTCGGTCAGTGTCGAGATTCAGACAGAAAGGTGGTGTTTAGGGTTGGTTTCAACATTCTGAATCTTAGAGTGGGATGAGATATACTGGAGTTCTGTTATGAAATAGCGAGTATCTCGAGAGGATATCTAGTGAAGGCCAAGATGCTAACCGTTGGTGTCTTATAAACAATGGAATAACAACATATTTGGAGAATAATCCGTCGGCTGCTGGAAATTTAACCACTAAATACCACATTCTCATTCACCAAACGTTTGATAAACGTTCGTTGAAGTACTTAAATTCTCTCTTAGATCATTTATTAGGATATTGTCTAAAAGCGAATCATGGTCAATTCATCTTTCCACGCCATGGATGATGCTGTTTTATGGTACTATTACTTGGGCGTAACGTGCGCGTACAATGGGTGTTTTACACCTGTTTTGACTGTCACGTTCTGAATCATGGTTAGATAATCCGCGGGAATACTCTGATTGTAGTATGATGTAGTCATCACACTCTCACACAATCTATATTAAATGAGAGGTCAATCACTTGGTGTTTCAATTGATAGATGTAGTGCATAGTAATATAAATAAAATTCAACCAGAGATCTTGATCATAGTCTGCTTTACACCGATTAACCCTGAATCTGATTGCCAAATCTGCAAGGCTTGAAAGAAAGTCTTTGGTTCTTAACCTCAGATGATCTAGCGGGAGGAAAGAACGTTTTCAGTTTTGTTTACCATGTTGGGACATTACCATCTAACTAGATCTAGTTCTGATGGAAGCCATTCATACAATCGAATTATGCGACCTTGGGATAAAAATGTTTGCGCCGTCGTGGTTTAGGAATGAGGAGGGCGAGATTTGCTGCTCTAGTCTGAGAGATTTTTGTGACCACGGCGTTGAGCCGTAGGAGAAGGATGATCCTGTGGGCATGGGACGCTTGCGATTATTGTACACTGGGTTGTTCCCCATTCTTCAGTTCCCCATGTATGAGAAAACTAAGGGAAGATTTATTTGCCAGGGACCAGTGTGTGAATACATAGGCCTTTCCTTTTTATTGTTGTTCAGGATTATTACATTGTGTCTCAGGATGTTTATTGAATAATGAAGCTGTGTGTAACATATCGAAATTAAAAACATAAATATTGATATCAGGCAAAAGCAAATTATATGAAACTGATTTTAGTAAGATAAATTTGAAGGTAAAACATACTTCTATTGTTCTTTTTATTATAATGCTCTTATTCTACAAATCAGTATGTGATCAGCAGAGAGATTTTTTTCACAACGGTCTTACGTGTCACCCCACGGGCATGAGAGGCGAGATAGGTGCTGTCTATCTTCTTAGCAGCTCTCTTTACCATTTGGAGATCTTGATCTGGGAGCATTTGTAACTTTGGAATAAATCAGATTCCATATATAAATCAATAAATACATTGATGGAGGGTGGAGAACTAGATTTCATCAACGCAAAACAAAGGTTCAGATTCAGTAACCTCATCAAGGTATTAGTAGAAACTTGTTTCCATTAGACCCAGGAATTTTTTATGTGAATTTCTTTAAGCAATTTAAGAGTTTTGCAAGGAACTATATGAGATAAACTTTTGGAGAGAAAAAATAAATAGACTAGGCTTCTAACCAACTATTAACAAGTCAAGGTGAATATATCTGTAGTTAAGTGCACATACAAATAAGCCAGAAGGTATAAGCAGCCAAAAAGCATTACATAGTGAACTGGGAGATGAAATAGATCCAATGCCAGGATACAACAAGATTACATGTTTCATTAATAAGTAATAATTATTCTCTTATTAAATAACAAGCAAATCTTGACTAAAAATTATTCAATTCAAATTTTTGTTAAACCAGTTTGGTTAGGAAAATTGAATTGCATATGAGGATTTCAAATGCATTCTTCCAAATGCCATTCCTCTCTTTTCTTTCTCCTTTTCTCTGATTTAAAAATGTTTATCATCATTGTGCGAAAAAAATTGATCCTCTTTGTCCAAATCTAAACCTCAATCAGAAGACTTTGAAGTAAATCGACATTAACGATTGCTTTTAGACAGCAGCTGTGTGCTTGTGTGTGGCTAACGCGTGTTGAGAGAGAAAAAAGAGATACAACCTTTGCCCTTTCATAATATTTATACAACAGATGTTAAAATTTAGTGCATATGAGTTGTTTCTTCAAGAATCAAATTATTTATCTAAAACAATTCATTCAATATTATTGAGGCATCTCTTTCTATTATATTTGTTCTACTTTGGATCTAGGATGCAATTGGACGACCTTTCATATATAAGCGGTGGGGCTAAAATTAATTTGCTTTCAGTGAGCAATCTTGATAGATGAACAACTATTCTATGAATTTTAATTTGTCTTCTTGATAAAAATTCAAATTTCGATTGGGCATATCTTTGGTCATATGATGTTAGGATGTGTTTATTTAAGGAAAGTGGACAATGAGAGGTTATTTCTTTTCTTCTTTCTTTAATTTTCTTGTTCATTCATCTGTTGCATATAAATAGTTCTTAAATAGCCTAAATACAATGACTGCATAGCCACATTTGAGAAAAAGAGGTGAGTCAAATAGTTACAGGCCATTACAAATGGTAGATATCTCACAATCAGACCCTTTGAGACCTATTTGCCCATCGAAAAATATGAATCTATTAAAGACAACCTAAGGCTCAACCTTTTAAAAACTGGCAAAAAAAAGTTGATGAATCAATTAACAAGTTCGTAAAGCTTTACCTTTGTTCCTAAGTTTTTTTATCCTCTAATTTCTTATTCTTTGGCTGGATTTACATGTAATTCATTTACGAAATAGTTACATCCATGGAATGGACCCTTCTAGTGATACAGCACCTATCAAAAAGACCCTTAAACTTGAAATCTGTCATCAGGTTGGGTTTGCCTCTGTTTTTTTTTTCTTTAGGGCGTTGTTCTACTATTGGATTAATATCGATTTTTTTTGATAAATATAAAGCGATATATTGACTAATCAGTATCTGAGTATCTAGAAAGGCTGAACCCGACAGAAAGGCTAGAGAAAGAAAAGGAAACATAAACTGATGAGATAACACTCCTAAGGCATAGCCATAAAATCCCCATTCAGACTATGAAAGGATATCTTGAAATCTGACAACTAAGTAAGGAGCAGAATATGAGAGGTTTAGTCTCAGGGTTGAAAAAAGTATGGCGTCATTCAAAATAACTGTGCCTGTTGAATAGCTGAAAAGTAGGAACGGCCTCGAATAGATTTAGCCTTTTTCCTAACTAGAAAATGCAGCACAGCTGAAGAAGATCTTTGACAAGGGAAGTGAGCCCAGACACTCAAAAGCGAGAAAGAAGATCAGGTCACATCCCCAATTGAGTAAAATGATGGATGAATGTGCTCGACCCTTAACCTCCCACTCCTGAGAGATAGTTCAATAATAAGTTGGTTCAATGTCAAAATCACTAATTATGGGACAATTGGGGGAAAGGTAATTAGTTCCATAGGTAAATTAGAATGTTTACTACCAAAGCAATGTTTCCAAAATTTGGATTAAATTTACTTTTCAAATCAATTTGTAAAAACATGGATTTGATTTGTTGGATAGAGGCTTGGGTGCTGACAAATAGATCATTCCCGAATCCATGCGGAGGGAAAAATCTTTAACCAACTAAACTGAAACAAATAAAAGCAAACAAAGCATGGCATCAAATAAACTAAACATGTTTTAGTGGAACATAACCACCAAATTGCATAAACATGTATTTCTACAAATATGGCAATGAAACATCATATAGGAGTAAGTCGGTGGAGGAGAAGGGAAGGATGAACTTGGTAGCTGGGAGTGGAGCCTGCTTTCCAAATCCTCTTCCAAAAAAAAGTGGACTCACAAAAAATAGTGGACTCTGAAGAAAAAGAGGATACTTACACCACTTTCTAATATATAACAAAATTACTCTTTCATGAACATTAAGAATGTCAAAGATAGGTTCTATCTCTCTTGGAATAAAACCTATACTGATTTGAATTTTTAATAGGCGCGTGCTCATGACAATTACTATCATAATGTGATTCCAAAAACAAAGAAAAAAGAGCGTAAACTAACTTCAAAACGGCACCGTACACCAGAAAAGTGATATGAGAAAAGGTTACCTGAAACCCTGAGCATCATCAGCTTGCAGACCAGTTTATTAATTAAACACTTGATGCATTTAACCGTTTCAACTCTCACGTCATTATCAATAGATTCTGTTAAAAACATTGTCTGATCATTACCATGGTACTTGTAGAGGATGTTAACTGACCTTAAGTACAAAAAGGGTTTTTGAAGAAATTAATACAAAAAAATTTAAAATAAAATGAAACTAGAAATGAAACTGTAAATTAGACCAATACATTTAAACTATATCCATCAAATTAACATACCCGACTCTGTTTTATACACAAATTTATATAGTTTTTTATACTAATAGACAAGTACCAAGAGAATTAAAAAGATGGAAGGGAAGGAGGTGGGGTATGATTATAATGTGTTGTCCCAAAGATTCATGAAATCAAAGAAAACAATTAACAGCCACAGTGCGTACATACATATATATATATGTATATATATATATATAGAGAGAGAGAGAGAGAGAAGAAAGCAAAAAGAAAGAAAGAAATTCTCAGATGACTCGACTTTTAAAATAATTAACGACCCACGAAAAGAAGACTTTAAGGCTCTTATATATATTTATTTTGTAATCACGATCTGATAGTTAACGTTTCCATTCTAATATTGAGGAACCATCTATATTTTACATAAGATACGATGTTATTATTTTCTTTGATGATTTAAACTATACATTTCTTTAGTATGGTTGAAAAAGGCTATATTATTCTGCTTCTTCTTTTTGCAGCTCTCTATTATAATCTAGAACACCAGTTTACAAGTTCCATAACAAATAACTTTGTTTTCCTCGCTTAGCACTATGATGATATCTCCATTAAAAGTATGTTGTGATCAAATTGCCATTTAACATAAAAAATACTGAACATCCAAACCTACTTTGCGGTTACTTCAAAATAAATTTTTAAAAAAAACCAGCTTCTAAATTTAATTGTGACTACTTTCAAATTCCCTAGAGTGGAGAAATTTCTTTCCTACACAAAAAAATAATAATAAAAATAAAATATAATTGCATCAACCGAATACCACTTAGCATGGAAAAACACCTAAGAGGGTGTAAGGAAAGTTTCTATTTGAGATCATAAATAAGTTCAAATAAATCTAATAAGTTTTCAGTAGCCCATTATCACCTTACTTCGATGTTGAACCTCTCCTTCATAACAACATTCTTTTGTCTGTCTCGATCTTTGATTGCAATATCTGGAAACTTGATGAATCCAGGTTCCCATTTAAAAGCAGTTCTTGATGATTTTCATTTGGTAATGATCATTTGGATTTAACTCTTAAGTTTATAAGCCTGGTATTGTTCGAGTTTATATGTCTTAGAGATCGTCATTCTTTTTATTCTGCCACTGTTGAAAGACAATCATCGACAAACAAGAAGAATCTGAAAAGACATTGATCAGCAATTAGCCATAACTATTTTGGTTTTTTTGTATTAAAGGTCCATTCTATTTACCCCATTTATAACTTGAAAATAATAATGATGTTTAAGCATCCGGGGTATGAACAAGAGGAAAAAAGTTATGGGCTTCAATTTAGGAAGCAATAGTTTTTAGTCACATTGATTGATGAATGACAAGAACTGATAAAACCACAAATGATGAAAAAGGAAAACATTTTCTACGACCTTTGCGATCACCAATAAGCAGTTCATAAAAGGTAAAGTACCACAAACACTTATGAGGTATCTACCACTGTGTGAAGCGTTTTTTGGATTCTTGATGGTCTGCGAGGAGGGAGGCTTAGTGAGCGCTCCAAAAATTGTCTTCCCAGGGTGTGAAAATACAGACTCGCTTATTTCACCTAACATAGCGCTTTGTTTCCCAGAATTAATTAACCAACATTGGTGTTGTGACAATGAGAGTGGAAAAAACAACTCACTCAACAGCACTGATGACCAACAGCTCAAACTCATTGATGTAAATTATAACACAATAAAACCAATAAAAAACCCAGGCAAGGCTGGTGTTATTGTGAGACACTACTGAACCCCTGAAACATTCTAGATAAATTGGCGAGAGGAACCCTGGCCCCCTTTGAAACCTAGGGTTTTCGGGCAAATCCACTGTGATTGGATCGAAAGCGTGTAAATTGGTCGAATAGAGCAGACGAACCTACATTGGCCGATCGGACCGGAAGGATAAGTTGTAGAGGAGAAGAAGATAACACAAGTAGAGTAGGACATGGAAGTGAGGCGATGACTGGATTCTTTGCCTTGGAGCTGTCGAGTAGGATTTATATTGTGAGTAGAGAAAAGAGGTCTTGAAGGTCTCTGAAAACTCCTCTAATATTGAACTAATTAAGCTAAAATCCTTGACCTTTATCTTTTGGTGTATTTAAAATATGAGGATTTTTTAAACCTGGCAAAAAATTGGTGTTTTGGATATATTGATTAATAACAAAAAATTGTTAAATATATTAAATAAAATAATATTCAAACTATCGTATTTTATTTTTGAATTAATATTATTATTAACAGTTTATATATTGCGTTATAACATGAGAATAATACCGACTAGTTTATAATCTGACCAGCGTCATAACCAGTTCCTTTAAAATATATTGTTTACTAAGACTACAAATGAGTTTGTTTTAAAAAGATAAATAATTTTATCGATTCAAGCTTTATTATCATTTTACTATAAATATAATCAAATCAGTTAAAAACTTTAGAGAATAGCTTGACGTTCGGATCTTGCATAATAATAATATTCCGATATGCATATTTGATCATATAATTGTATTATAATACATATGATTTAAGTTATATAACATATTGATGATATGATTTGATGTATCATCCAAATTAATCAGATATGTTTTATTTGTTTTGAATTATCGCAGTTGTAATAAAGCGATACAATCGTAAATATTGGTAATGATCGGTGATGGAAATCTGAAAAAATAAAACTTGAAAGATATGTGAAAATAATCACTGTGAAAGAAAATAATTAAAAAAATATGTAGATTAGTGATTTATTTAAAATAACAAAAAACCACTTATCTGAAAAAATGGTTATGAAAATATAATATATATATATATATATATATATATATATATATATATATATATATATATTTATATATACATGAAACCTCTTGAAAGAACAAGTGGCTGCTGGTTTATTAGTTTTAGGTTGTTGAGGTTGAGAATCTTAAGTTTTATAAATTTAAGTGGGGCTTCAATTTAATTTAAAAAAAGATGGTTTATGTCATGACTATGATAGGAAATATAACATGGATGTGTAAACCTTTTAAATCTAATAAAAATCAAATAATTTCAATTAGTTTATATTTTATATGACTTGTCGAAGTATAAATTTTTCAATTAATTTTGCAATTTTCACTGTCTATTGCTTTACATTTGTATGTTTTGTTATTTCCTGTGAATTTATCCCCTCACTATAACTTGGTTATAGGGACATTTCCGATTCTTATATCCATGAGCTCATAACCACTTTGGTTACTTATCTTGTTAGCAATTAAGGTAATGACTTTTTTATATCAGGACTCAATCCTGGACATCCTCTCTATGTCTGTTTAAGAATTTCTGAGCAGCTCTATCATCCCGAATTAGACATATAGACTAAATGAATTTATACTTATGTTAACTCCAATATTATTTATTTTGATTGATCACGTGAATCAAATCATATAATATGACTTAGATAATAATTTAATTTCTTTCTAAAATTTTATTAACTAGAGTTTGTTTATTCTGGAGAAGTAACTATACATTATGTTCATGTTTTGAAAAATCTAAAATATTGAGCATGTTTTATTATTTTACACACCATCTAAATAACAAAATTGAGCATGTTTATCTTAGTTACATTATAATTATATAATGAATACATTTCTAGAATATTCTTAATTCAAGTGATAGAATATTATTATGTTAAATTATTATAATTTATAAATACGTTTTAGTGATAAGATATTTTGACACATAGATTAAATCATATATCTATTAGATTTTCTATGTGATGTACTAGAGTTATTCTAACAATACAAATAATTATAAAATTAAAATTTATTTATTTACAATTTTTTAAAATTACTACAATTTGTTTCTTATATTGTATGAGTGTATAGGGTCACATATCATCTAAAGAAAATTAAGCGTGAAATTATAACATCATCAGTATAAAGGTAGCATCGATTGATTTTCGATAATTTGATATTTAACGGTGATTGGTTCAAATTTATTGGCCAGTGGGACATCAATCAACGATGATAAAAAAGTATATATCTTACTGCTCTTCTAAAAAAATGATATTATTAAGACATTTGCAGAAAACCCAATTTAGAAATTTGATAATCCATCAAATTTTGGTTTATATTAACAAACTCTTTATTTTTGAAAAATAACCACTTTAAAGATATATTGTAAATATATGAAATAAATGAAAGGTAATTTTGTTAATATTTCAGAAAAAAACATGAATTCCTATTAAGACTGTTGATTACCGCTTTTTAAAGGGGAAAAGAAAACACGGACCTTTAATGAAATTTTGTTTAAAAACATTTTTTCTTGAAAAGCATTTTAAAAAATGAATCAAAGCTATTCTCTTCTCTATCTGCCTCTACCTCCTCGATTTAGGGCTTGACCTTTCTATACCATAGGCCCACTTACCTCCCTCGATTTGAAACTTGATTTGTCGACATTCCTTGATCTGCCGTATCGCCTTCATTCGATCCAGATTCACTCTCTCAGCAAGCAAGTAAGATCTTTCTCCTCCGGTTTCTATCGAAAGAGTTCCTCGATTCACATGATAATTTTCTCTCCTTCTTTTCGTTGGTAAGTTGGTCGACGAGGAAAGCGAGGAGTAAGGATGAGGATCAATCACAGTTTTTAATTATTTGATCTTGTCATGGGTAAAGAAAGTGAAGAGCATCGCAGTTATTTCTTTTTCCCATTGTCTGAGAAAATGCGTAGATTCATAGCACATTGAGGTAGCGTGGAAAGCCAGCAGTGAGAGTTTGAGGTTGAGTAGTGACTTGCGGTTGGTTGAGTGGAGTGTTAATTACAAGACAACTGAAAAATCTGTGTTTGGAAGTGTGGTTTCTCTCGGTACTCATCTACTTCAGTACTAATGATTATTGTGGTTGGTTTTGGTTAAAGGTTTTTCTTAAGAAGGGAAAAAAAATAGTATTTTCCCACTCTATCGAGATCGATCCGATAATCTTGAATAGAGAAGCTGAGGAAATGAATGGTAGTCTTGTTATACCTTTTCTAACCAGATATTGTTGTGATGAATTAATATGTTAAATTAGATTTATTAGGACTAAGGTGTAACTTTTAGCTTCCACCTTTGACATAGCATGCTTTAGCAATTGAATCTGAATTCGGAAAAGTGATCTGACTATTGTTTTCTTCTATCTATTTAGTAGAATGCATGTATCACGGAGTTTAGCTCTCATCATAGAAAATGTGTTTTTCTTAGGTAGATGTGGTGGTTCTTTGACCTTTTTCATTGTGCGTTTTGCTATGTCGATAAACTCTATTCAAATTTATGCTGTATTTTAAGGTATTTAGAGTACATTTAACATTTAGCAATCTTGCTAAAATTTTTGTCTGGAGTGCGCTAATCATATTCTAAAAGATAGCATAGATTCGTTTCATTTCCCAACATCATTAGTCGATGTCATGGTTTAAAAATATTTAATTACCTGGTATTTTATTTTCTTTGTTATTTTTATAATAAGAAATTTGGTATGGAAAAAATTTTACTATGAGCCTACAGACAGATTATGAAGAACTCTTTTGTCCTCATTCAAGAATCATTATGAGTTATTACATTTGGTTATGTGATGTTTAATAGCCTTTGCTGGTGCTCTGACATTAAGATCTGATTCTTTATACATTCTTGGCATGTAATTCCTAAGATGACCCATATATTTGTTTGAATCTTATGTAGCTGGCTAGTTCTTTTGCTTTTGTAGGACATTTTTAACTGTTTAATCCAATTTTTAATCACTTGAAGCTTTTATGCACGACATCTTGTGATCACTGGATGGTTTACTGTAGTTCTTTAGATAGTTCACATTTATGTTTGAATAGTTCTCTAGATTTGGAGTTTCGCTCAAGTCTACGACATCTGAAATGTTTACCATGAGTTAGGGTTTGGGAATTTAATTACAGCGTAGTCGATCTTTCTATTTTTGTTTGGACTCTGTATCTATTTTACAATCAATGTGATTAATATATAATAATTAACAGGACTCCATGAGTTGAAGGAATCCGACTTATTAGAGAGAATTTGACTTACAATCATCAACAGGCATTTTGCGATCATCCGATGCGTATTATCTGAGTTGACCTTAATTTCATTGGTGTTTTTATTTTCGATTTTACTTTTTGTCGATGGATGAAATGGAAGAATCTTAAATCACTTTTTCTTTCTCTCTTTTCGTGGCGTGGCAGTGGTTTTTGCTATTGTCCTTTTGTATCCTTTTCTAGAATCAAGGCGGCGACTAAATTTATGGCGAAGCTTTTGGAATCAAAGCTCTGAGAAAGGGTAGTGTTGAACATTCATTGAAGCTTATATCTTGTGCTTTATTTAAACGCTGGCTGAATGTCAAATCTTTGCTTTTCGAAGACATTTATTTGTGTTGGGGAGGCGGGTGCACCCACCTTTTATTGTTATATGTTTCTTGGTGCGTGTGTTCACCAGGCAACTTTAACATCTATGCGGTTATATACTAATAGGATTGTGATACCTTAGAAGCCATCTGATGTAGCCTAGATTCGGGTTAGTAGTGGTTCTTTTAATTTGTTTCCTTAGTTCTTGATGTTTTGTGCTTTGAGTAGTTTGAATTTTGATCATAATCATTTTAAGTTGGTGATATTTTGTGATCAGATGCTACTTCACTTATTCAGGTTGCATGGTTTGGTTGTCTCTCATCTTTTATTAGTTGTCATGATTTTCAATAAGCACATGAAAGCATTAGTAGATACACAACGATCATCACTGCTGTAATGACATAAACATGATGCAAATCATTTTTGGAATATAAAAAGATTCACACCTTTTAGAATGCGTGGATCTTAGAGTACAGGGAATAATACGAGACAAGTTTTGGAAGATTTTTGCCAATTTATCTATTAAATTTAGCTAGTCAATCTTTTAGCTTTTTTTGGACTCTCCAGTTAATATGCTAGTGATGGGCTGAGAATTGAAATCCACGGCTTGTTGAAGAGAATTCGAATTACAATCATCAACAACCTTTACCGATATCTGTTGGAAATAACTAAGACAGATAGCTTTTCCCTTGTTGGTTCTTACAGTAGGAGTCGATAAAATCTGATAAAAATAATAACTGCGAGGAATGTCAAAAAAAAACATAGAGGGAATTTTTAGCGACAAACCTCCCCCAAGTAGGAAGAGGAAAAACCCTTGGGACCTTTGTCGGAGTCCACCAAATATCACCTAATAATTTAGAGTACAAACCTAATTCTAAACTAGTTCAACACCTAGTTTTCATATGAAATGAAGAAAGCCTTGAAGTCTGAGCAATGAAATCTATCTAAATATAGGGAAAAATAATGACGAATCTGGCCTCAAATCAAGAACTGATTTATGAAGATCTCACACACGAAAACTGTCTCGAATCGATCGAGAATGAAAACCTTTACGTAAAACATACCCCAATAAATTGTCATATATTTTTATATGTAAAGGCTTTGATCTTTTACAATTAAGTTTATGCTCTATTCTAATTAAACTAAATCAAAGTCTAATTTAAATCAACTCTGAGATTAATTTGTGACTGTGCATGAACTAGTTCTTACTCTTTCCAAAAAAAACCCCTTGTTTGACTCCTCAGTTTTTAATTTAATCGTAGAAACATATAACCTAATATAGACTTAAATATGCAAAAATGGGCATGATTAGATTTGGACCCACGTCTGATCCTCCATTTAACACAGGGAGGTGCGCTCCTTCTTCGGTTAGGTCCATCTTGAAATGACATTATAAGCTTGACTTCTCTGATAACAAACTTTTGTCATCATATCTCTGAAGGATTAAAATACGTATGAATCTTCTTAAGCTTCATAAGCTCTTTTCAATGACATCTACGTAACCAATGATATCTCATCTATTGCTTTGTGGGAATGATGCGGTATTCTTACTCAGTCCATACTTACTCTGCAATAAAGCAAATACTCATCTTTGCGCCTGACCCGATATGAATGAATCTCTTAAATCCATATTTCATCTCTTTCTTTGCGATTAACTATAATACCGCTGTGATGTGAACAAGCGACACTCATGCAGACACCCCATGACGACCACGATAAAAGTGAATAAAGACGATCGTTTCTACCATGCAAAGATCTGCGTGATACGTAAAACCAACGCGGACGGACCAGCCTGAACTACTGATTTTGAAGTACCCTCGAATGTTGAAGATCCATTTCCTTGCTTCCCGATACTCCTTTCTGCGGATTTGAAAATCTCATATGACATGTGCAATATCAGGTAGCAGCCTGGGCTGTACCAATACACTTACACAGACTCGACTGGGAAGTAGGCGACATCTTCTTTTCATGCATTGTAGTAAGGCATAAACACGCTAAGCTTAAGGTGAGTTGATGAGTGTACTGGCCGACTTAGCATCTTTCGCCTTTAAGACCTTTCAGCTACGTTAAAGCATGCTTTCTGTGACAACCACGTAACTACTTTGCCTTTCTATCTCGAGTGATTCGCCCTTGACATTTGTTTTGGGGCCTGCTAGTCCTTCATGTCCAAGGTTGAACAACCTCACTCAAACTTTTGCCAATCAATTTGAATCATTCCCCTTCTTAACATGTCTGTCTTTAAGTAAAAAGAATAATGAGATTTACCATCCTTAAACTTCTGAATAAACACAATGATCACTCGTCTCTTATACTGGCGATCACCATAAAATTAAACTTCTGTGCGGCGCTATAACTTGCTTTAATATAAGGCTTTCTTTAATTTTATGACCATGTGCTCCTTACCTTTACTTCAAACCCTCAGGTTGCGTTTTCATAAAAATTTCTTTGTTAAATCACCATGAGAAGAAAGCGATCTTCTGCAATCAAGCGATGTTTCGGGTCCTAAACTAAGGTGAACTCAGCTCATTCTGATAGAGGAGCTTATTTCTGGCTGGAAGATATCTCATTCAAGTCAATGCCTTTCTTAAACTTTTATTACCAATATTTCATAGTGGCAATTTTCCACAATCACTATCACCTGTTAAACTTGAACACCTGTTTGTTCTAACAATTCCTTCTGTATTTGGAGTTCCTGACTCTCAAGTGTCATTCTTTAACAAAGAATGCATTTCTTTCCTGTATTTCATCCAACTTACCTTATCTGTAGTCGTGCTTCTTGAGATCTCAGCTCCTGTCAAGTATCCATTTGCCTCTGCGGATGCCGGATGATGGGCGACTCTCTACTATTAGATCACTAATTTGGGGATTCTGAAGTAACTTTATTGAGAGCTGCTCCTGTAATGACTTGATCGCTCTAAGACATCATGTCTCTTACTTATCCTGCGATTGCTTCATACTGATGTCTTTCTCCCCATCTATAATCTGTTTGAAGGAAAATATGAATAAACCTTGGATGTGTTTCATTCTTGATAGCTTAACCTTTTAAATTCTCTAATAAAATAATTAAGTCTTCATAAAATATCACATCTCTATTTCTGAAAATCTTCTTTTTCACTGGATCCCATAATCTGTACCCAAACTCTTCATTTCCATATGCAACAGGACCTTTGACTTTGTCATGACTTTGACCTACGCTCTTCCCCAAGGACATATGCAAAGCGCGCACTAACATGAATGATTGCTAATATCTTTCTGTCATACCTTCGATGACCTCCAAAAGACAGGAGACCTGTTTATCAGTAACAGCGATGAATAGTACCCCAAACACTTTGGTAGCTTGCCGTTTATGCATCAAGCCTTCTCTGACAATGAATGGTTCACATCACCTCTTTAGCACCAATTGTCTTCATGGAGTACCAGAACTCTTCTCATGTCTCAGCCGTATTGCTGACGATGGTTTCTAAACTCCTTTGATGTATACTCACCTCCCATTGTCGATCTGAAGACACTTCAAAAACTTTGTCTCTTCGACTAATGCATAAATTAGGCAGCCTGATACATGATCTTTGGCTGTGGATAAACCCTTGCCTTTCACGGTGCGTCGTATTGAATGTGATAAAATATGTGTTACGGGACTCCCTCAAGGACCACACTGATATCATGTAAACCAGTTCAAAAATATTAGATTTTCTTTTGAAGATTTGAAAAAAGAAGCTTCTATAGTGTTTTTCAAATAAACAATAATCACAAAGATTGGACATTTCAACTGATAAAAAGAGAATAAGAGCCTTTACTGTAGTATATGTAACCTTTATACTCATTGACCCAATCTTTATTTCTCTGCATTTGGAAGGAACCATCTTACAGTTACGTCAATTCATCCACATATTTTCCTGGCTTATCTGTAAGAAGTGTGCTTAACACCTGCAGCATTTCTTAAAGAACCTTTGGTAACCATTTGCAGATTAAGTATTAATTCACATATCCTTCGATCCAAGGCAACTCGAAATAAGATTAAGGCGTCGTCGGGAACATGCCCACATCTCTAGGAGTCAATGAACAACCAACGTCATGCAGCGTACCAAATCTTGTTACGAAGATCATGTGCATTGGTGTTGCCATCTTCACAGTCTGAAAGTCCTCTGGCTGTCTGATCTGAAGAACTCTTGATAGGAGTAACATGATAAGAGGCTGCTGTATCAATAATCCACTCAACCTCATTATCTGTAACAGACAAACATTTATTCGCTCAAAAATAGAGCGCCACATCTTGTCGGATCATGTTTGTAGTATTTTTATTTTCATCTTTCCTCGATTTTTCTTCTTTTTTTGATTCAGTTTAAGTATAACAATTTCTTTTCATATGTCCTTCCTTTACCACAATGATAACACTTTCTTCTTTACTGGGCTTTCTCTCAGTTACGACACCTTTGGATTCTGACCATAGGTTCTCTGGCCACCACCTCTGCTCCTGTTCTGTGACCAAGGCCACCGGTCTCATGGAATGTTCCTTGTTCCTTCATACGGCTTCTTCATTAAACAAGCGTCTTTACCATATCCATGGTTAAATTGCCATTAGATTTGAGTTACTAAGTGAGATAACTAAGTATCCCAACTTCTCGCAGAGAACTCAAAAGTAACAATTGCTTGCAACTCATCTTCAATCTGGATCTTATAGCATTTATTTAGTTTATGACCTTGAGAAGTCAGCGGTCATTTCTATCTCCCCATTGTCTTATTTTTATACTTCAGATTTACTAGCCTTCTAATCAAGTGGCTTTGTGCAATGGTCTTTCGTTCATACATAGTTCTAATTTTTTCCAAGCTCAGACATGATCACGACACGTGATATGAAACCACCCATAAAGATCTGCCCATGCGATTAAATATCTGTTTTTCTAGCCATGATCTTTATGCCTTGACATATCTTTAGGTTTACTTTTATCCCCTGTATATTGTGTATACTCAATCCTTGCAATAAAATCATCTTCAGGCCCTGTAGCTGAGATAGAATAATTAAACCGAGTTAGTCTAATCCCTGTGACTCCCAGAAGATTGCTCCATTTAAGTAACACCGACCTGATACCCTGGAGACAAATAAGACCGAAGACTCACGATACACTTGTTGGGAAATAAACAGTGATATTTTCCTTGATTTAGCTGGTAAGTCGATAAAATCGTAGAAAAATAATATGCAGGAGGTAATCTGAAAAAACAGAGAAGGAATTTTATGTGGAGAAAACCATACGGTGAGGAAGAGGAAAACCACTTGGGACCTTTGTAGATCACCTTTGATATCACGCTGTAATAATTTAGGTACAAACTAATTCTAAATGGGTTCAAACTTTGTTTCAGCACAAATAAGAAGAAGCACTTCAAGATCCCAAAACAATGAAATCATCAATATAGTAGAAAAAATAATAAATGAATCTGGCCTCAGATCAGAGCAGTTATGAGATCTCACCCAGAAAGCTTGTCCTACAGACTCATCGAATAAAGAAAACCAGCTTTATAAAGAAATTATGCCCCAAGCCTGATTATGGCGCTGTTTTTTCTTCTTTGCAAAACTCTTCTTTTGATTCGATTATGCACTCATTCTATTTATGAACCAATCAGAGTCTAATTCGATCTTTTTCTGTTGTTAACTGACGCCGCAGTGCAGATACAGTTCTGCTCTCAAAAAGAAACCCATTACCGTCAGAGTCTGATTTGTAAATCTTGTAAGATATCATAAAGTGCTCTTAAGTGTCATATTATAGCATCTTGGAGACTAAAGTAGAGAGACGGTTTATGAACTGATTTGTGTTAGTAAACCAAGGGTACAATGGTCATTAGCATCTGATGGATACAAATTAGAAACAAGTAGAGATGGGTCATTAAATTGAATAAGTTATTAATAATTAAAGAAGAAGGGGTATTTGCAATTAATGAATTAATTTAACAAAAATTAAAGCAAGAATCACATTTGGTCTCCAAAAGTAGGGTTCACCGGTTTTGAAGAGGAAAAGAAGCCAAGAGGAGGAAGATAAGGAAGAAGGAAGGAGAGAATCAAAGATCAAGGTGTGATTCTTATTTTTGGGTTTGATATGGATTCTAGGACTTTGAGTATGGAGTTTGATGCTCCTTTAGTCTAGTTTTTCTTCCCAAAGAAACACATTCATTGCTTTGAATGGTTGAGGTTATGTTGGGTAAGGCCCCCAGTTGATGTAAAAGCATGGGTCATCAAAATTATGTAGTTTGATAAAAGGGTAGTGACCTTAGTGTTGATTATTCTTGGAGTTTCTTGCGGGTTTGTGTTTCCCTGGGTTAAAACACCCGATTCATGTTGTGAGTTGTTTTCAAGATAAATTCAAGTTGGTTTTTGAAGGTGTATGATTCTGATTCTCATGGAGTGAATTGGCATCAAAAAGTGGGAGAAATAAAATCCACGGGCGTTCGGTGTCTTCTGCCGGTACAATTGGAAGTTCTACCGGTAGAAGTTTTGCTCCCCAGTCATTACAGTGAGTTCTCTGATGAAGTTAAGTTGTACCAGTAGAACTTGTTCTGTTTTCAGTTTGACCCAGTTTCGTATTTCAGCCCATAACTTCCTCATTTTCTTATCCGGTTTGAGTGATTCAGAGTGATTTCGTAAAATAGACTTCAAGGAGAACAAAACTTAAGAAGTGAATCGCAAATTCTGATCCTAAGTGGCCCCAAAGCTGCTCCAAAGTGGGATATAATGCAGAAAATTCTGATTTCAGCTTTGAACCTGGAGTAGTCCAGGTTGTTTTGAGTGTTAACATGGAGTTTGGTGCTCCGAATTGGGTGATTCAGTTAGGTCGGAACCGCGCTTATAAGCTTTAAAATATGAAAGAGTGTATTGATCGGAAGCACGTTAAGTTATGCGATTAATTTGTCGTCGTATTACCGTTTGAGTGTAGGTTAAAAAGTAAAAATGGGATAATTGTGGAACTATCTTTCGAGTTAAGCAACAAAAGGTGAGTCATTCTAAATAATTTTTCCAAATACTAGTGTATTATTATTATTATTATTACAAATTGTTTACACTGGTATTTCATGGTTTTTCAGATGAAACCATTTCATATAAATAAGCAATGGATAAAAACGAAACAAATGGTTTTGAGTTAAACCATTTTAAAAGAAAGCAGTTTTAAATTGTAAACCACATTCAAAAATAAAACAAACAGTAAACAAATGGTTTGAAAAGTTAAATGTTTTCAAAGCATAAGCAAGTAAGCAAATGATTTGAAGAGTTAAACCATTTTCAAGAAAGCTCAACATATAACATCAAATGGTTTTGAAAGTTAAACCATTTTCAAGCAAGGAAGCAAATGGTTTTAAATTGTAAAACCACATTTTCAAACAACAAACAAGCAAAAGCAATGAAAGTTTGAAAATAGGCATTTCTCTGGATTTTAAGCAAGCAAACCGGTCGGAGGTATAAATCGCATTACACGGTGGTATTGAGTTCATACATGCATTACTGGTTTTTTTTCAGTCGGCAAACTTAGGACATACATCATGCATTTAAAGAGGCGGTAGCGCGTCGTGATATATAAGGTTAGGCTCTAACTAAGTATGGGCAGTGGCGACGAGTCAATTACCATATTGGAAAATGAAAATGAAAAGATTGGCGCGGACAAGGTCTTCAGAAACGCGGTTGAGCACAGGTTACGTGTTCAGCTGGTGAAGTAAGCAAAAATAGGCCTCCATTGTTTGATGTTTTATAAGCGCGATATCTGTTTGGAAAATCGACATTAGTTTCCGATTGCCAAGGCTTAGAAGTTTTAAAGCAACGGACAGACCAGGCTCGTTTGAATTTCAACATTGATCGGTTGAGCCAACTCAAGTGGGTTTATTTTCAAAGCATGTGGTTGAGCTCAGCTCCCATTTTATGAAAGTTCTTGAAAAACTTTTTAAAGCGAAGGTTTGTGAAGGTTTTAAAACTTTTCAAACATGATAAGCAAGCAAGCAGAAAAATTATGAAGTTTTATAAACTTCTAGCAAAAGCGAGAATAAAATTTTACAAGCTTTTAAAAAAGCGAAATAAAAGCAGCGAAATGCAAAAGCAAGCAAGCGAGAAGTTTTGAAAACTTTTCACGTAAACAAAACAAAAGTAAGTTCTGGAAAAATATTTATAAGAAAGTTTGTTTAAGATGTTTAGGAAAGCAAAACCTTTTATAAGTATCATTTTTCATTTGAAGCTGTTTGACTCTATTAGTTCCATTTTAAAACTATTTCCAAGTGCAGATGCACTTAAGGCAATTTGAACATAATAGGTTAAATCTGACATTGTATAAGTATTGTGTATTAATTATATCATATAGAGCATATTCTTTGAATTTGTACATGGGCATATCATATGTACACATTGTGATGAATGTGTTAGAATATGCTGGTTGCCATATGTTTTGGGATATAAGTGTAAGTGAATGTATCTGATTTGAATTTGGACCATCTGAGTCATCTTTGCCGAAATTTTCATTACTAAGATTTTGCAAATCTAAGTTGAAAAATAAAGAAAAATTTTATACAAAGGTGAGAAGCCGACAATCACGACCGCTTCCACGGAGCTTCTAGTGATTCAAGGTATGGCTGGGATTTACAGTGAGTGGTAAGCGCGCTCTGCTCGCCGGAAGGGTAGGGGTGTGTCGATGAGTATCGAGCATAGTAGTATTGGCAGCCTGCATGTCGTTTAAGTACATACATGAGTGGTTAAAGTATTAAAGAGGTTGATGACTTTTATTCACGTGCTATGTCGAGAATGGGACGTAGAAGGTTGTCCTAAGATGGATTCAATGGGTTTAAGGGTGCGTGTACACACGAGGGATGAGTACGTAGTAGGTTCTATAGCATCTATGAGATCAACTGGGTGGCGGAGTGAAGAAATTGGACCTGTGTCTGCGCACAGGGAAGGGCTCGAGAGTGCCGAGGTACATTTCTGTGGAGCAAGTGCGCGATTCACGGATAATATAATGGCGACCTGACTTTGACGATCGCAACCTCCACGCACCTGAGAGGTTATGGAAGAGCAGGGAGAGTCGATGAAAAATCTGGCTTTGAGCGCCAAGCCGCATGGTGGTGTTGATCAGGCATTTAGTTATTAAGTTGGCGAGTGAGGAAGCAAAGTTTATGGAGTTATGGGTTACCTGAGATGACAAAGAGTGCCACTTTCGATTTCGATGACGGGGCTAAAAGGTGCAGGATGCCGTTGAGAGGAGGTATCAGGATAAGTAACATGGGACCCAGTTTCAACAGAATTCAGCGGTAGATTCTTTATGGTCACGAGATTCAAAGATGAGAGTTAGTTGAAGCGAGAAAAGAACATGTGGTGTGATGAGAAATTTCGGAACTAGTTAGATTGGTTCCGCCGACAAGCGAATGAAGTCTCAAAAATGCAAGGGTTTTGTAGGCTGATATTAGAGATCGAGTCGTTGGACAGTTCTCCATGTAGTTTGGGGACTTAGTAGAGGCGGCTAGAGTTGGCAAAGTACTACATCCACTATGTTGAATGAGTGGAAGTATGAGTAAGAGGGTACTGAGCACGTCCCAACAAGCTAAAGGGCAGGCGGTGAAAAGAAAAACAAGGCGAGGAGGTTACGGGGCGAGTGCGAGTCGGGCTATCTCTGTCGGGGATCAATGGGGCCCCGATTTACTGGTGGCACCAGGTATTCCCTCCGTTTATCCATATGTCGGAAAGCGTTTCATCGATCTAGAGAGGTCGAGTTCAGGTGTTTCCCTTTGTGGCCAAAAGTGGCTTTTATTGGGAGTGTCTCGTTGATTAGTGCCGGAAACATGTTAGCCCGATCTAACTGCTGATGCAGAGATGAGCACACAAAGAAGTCGCGGGAGAGGCTTCCGGCGGAGGGCCATCGACCCTTGAGTAGAAGGGTGACCGTGGTAAGTGAAGCGATTGCCCGAGGATCTGATGAGCCACTTTCGGGCTAGGTATATAAGCGACTTTCAGCGAGTCTGGATCTGACCTCAGGGATGTAGTCCACTTTAGTAGGTGTTATTTTCTATCCTTGATCATGATGCGCTCGTAGTAGACCCAGAGAACTAAGTCAAGTTTTATCAAACCATTCTTAGATCGTTCGGATAGAGGTTGACCATTGGGATCTGTTGTGAGTTCCTTCCAGTGGAGATTAGATTTACTGTGAGAATGAGTAGTCAGGAGAGATGAAGAGAGAAGCGATAGAGTTACAGTTAAGGGACGGGGAGTTCCCGACGGATCCTTGTAGCTTTAGATGAGGGACTTTGATGTGGTTTCGGCATGGATTGGCCTGTCTAGCCATAGAGCCACAAATGAGCCACAATAGATTGTTATGTAAAAAGGAAGAAGCTAAACAAAGCCAGTGGAAATCGAGGTAAAGTTCGAGGATTACGTGTAGAGTTATCTTCTTGTATGATCTCCGCTATGATAGCACTAAATGCTCTTAGCTGATGTCGTGGTTATCTAGCTTACGTGGTGGAGACAACGGCGATGTGGACTATATTGGCCGAGATTCCAATAGCTAGAGTTCCCGCATGTGTTCCCTGATGATATCGCGGATTACCTGCAAAGAGTATGAGTTCACCATGATTTGATCCTGTGGATCGAGCCCATTTCCATTCCTCTCCCATGGGATGGCTCCCGCAGAGTTGGCGTGAGTTTAAGGCCCGGCCAAGAATTGCTGAAGGGGGTGGATTTATTGGGATCGAGCATATCCCAATGGGAGCCCAGCCTCTTCTGTGGAAAAGAAAGATGGGAGAGTTTGCATATGTATAGATTACAAAGTACCGAAATGAGTTACCATCCGCAATCAATATCCACTCCCTGTGAATTGATGAGTTATTTGATCAACTCCAAGGATCTCGAGTATACCCAAGATAGACTTGAGGCCTGGGTATCACTTCGCTTGATAGTTCGTGAGAGTGATGTACCTAAGACAAGATTCGTGACACGCCACTTCGCATTATGAGTTTCGTGATGCCATTTGGTTCGACTAATGCTCGCAAACATATGTAGGATTTGATGAACCGAGTATTCCACCGTGATTCGGATAGTGTTCGCCATAATTTTACTGATGATATCTTAGTGTATTCGTGTAGTTCTCGTAGAACATTCAGAGCAATCTCGAGGATATTGTATTACGCACTTAAGGAGACATATGGAGCTGTTGAGCAAGTGCCATGGCTCGACAAGCGTGGCATTCTCGTCATGCAATTTCAAACAGAGGGTGATGGATCCCCTGCAGGCAAGGTAAACTGAAACCACCAAAGAATGTGTCGAGGTCGTGGAGCCTTGGTTTAGCAGTGGTACTATGTAGTTTGTCGAGGGGTTCTCCAAGATAACAAAACAGTACCCACCAAGCTTCATGTGGTGAGTATGTTAAGTATGTGACGGGTAGAAGCCCTGTCAAAAGAGTTTTGAGGAGTTGAAAGATAGATCGACCTCAACTCCGCTTTAGCTTCTTGCCCAATGGGAAAGATGGATTCGTTTGTTTATAGTGATGCTTCCGACAAGGCCTTTGGTCAGTTTTGGATGCAAAATGATAGGGTGATTGCATATGCCTCTAGACAACTAAAGAAGCATGAGGAGAATATCTGATTACACGACTTAGAGTCTGCAAAGAATGTGGTTTGCACCGAAAAATACGATATTATTTATAAGTGGTGTTCTCAGAGGATCTTTGGCAGATCATAAAAGTCTTCAATATATTTTCACCCAAAAGAGTTAAACCTGCGCAAATAGTGGCTTGAGTTGATTAAGGACTACGATCGTACTATCGTACCATCCAGAGTGCTTAACGTCAAAGGTGCATGCCTCTTCTTGAGTAAAGCACCGAGAGTTCTGTCTTCATATGAGATTAGGTTATCTTCCACTATCAAACTGAGCTTTAGTGATATTGGAGGTTGAGGATTCCTGAGCCTCTGGCTAGCTTCATATTTCATGCTCCTAATCATTCCTAGTGGACCCGTATCCAGCGGTGGCAACACAGATCCACAAGATGATTGCTTAAGCAAAGAGGATGTGGGTGCCGGAAAGAAAGCAGAGTTTTCGATTAGAGATAATGGCATGATAGTGAAAGGACAGAGAATGTGTGTGCCAGAGTATGGCGAACTGAAGAGACATTATGGAGGAAGCACATCTGATTCATATGCTGGCGCATCCGTAGTACCAAGATGTATAGAACTTTGAAAGAATATTAACGCGGAACGGGATGAAGAAAGAACTCCAGTTTCGCTTTCCCCTGTGTGCCTAACCCGCCGCCAGGAAGGCAGAAAGATCGAGTCTGCAGCAGTGGAAGATACACCATTCTATTCCAGCATGGAAACTGAGAAGATCACTATGGATTTTGTGAAAGGTCTTCACTGACCTCGCAGACAAAGATGATGCTATGGGTAATGGGCCGGATCGATCGACTTAAGTCCGCCATTTTCTACCAATTAATGTTTGAGGATTCATTGAAAAGTCATTAAGTCAGATGTGGATGAAATAGTGAGACTTCATGGGGTTCCAGCTGATAGTTTCGATCGAGACCTCAGGTTCAGCCCAGGTTTCGCCTGAAGCCATAAAACAAATAAGTAGGTACTTCGCTTACATTTCAAAGACAAAGATTTCATCCTCGATGGATGGCCAGAGGACTATTATTCGATGTTAGATGCAAGGGGCCAGAGAGCTTGCAATGGAATTCAAGGAAGTTGGGACACTCCACTTGGCACTAATGGAGCTTGCCTACAACAATAGCCATCAAGCCGCATAGATATGGCCCATTCGTAGCGCCAGGGATGGCAGAAATGTAGACTCCGCATGCTAGACGAGGTTGGTGAGAGAAGAATAGTAGGTCTCGGCAATCAGTGGCTGCATCACTCGTGAGAAAGTGAAAGTTGTTCGCGATAACTTTAAAGATAGCAAGAGATAGACGTAGTGCTATGCGGATGTAAATTCGCCGTGAGACTTGCAAATTAAATAGGTGACTGTTTAAGATTTCACCTTGAAAGCGCTGAGACTGGGAACGAGGCAAGCTTAAATTCGAGGTATATTGACCTTATGAGATCGTGGAGCAAAGTAACAGTAGCTTTACAAATTGTGCGTTACCCCCGTAGTTGTCACTGATTCATGATACATTCCATGTATCGACAAGCTGAGAAATATATCCCAGATCCTTCACATGTATCGAGAGAGCAAATTATCATAGCTAAAGGAGAATTTGACCTATGAAGAAACACCGGCATGCATTGTAGATCAAGGAAAAGTTGAGAAGCAAAGTGATTCCATTAGTTAAAGTCTTATGGAAGAATCATGAGAGGGAGGCAATACTGGGAGCCAGAGGCTCCGATGCGCCATCGCACTTCACTTATTCTCCTGGACGAGGTATGTTCCTTCCCTTTTGTTTGGAGTTTTAGTTTTCATTTCGAGGACGAAATGTTCCTAAGGAGGGAGGATTTTGTAACACCCCGTCCCGAGAGAGTCTACAGTACATGATACTGTAGGGGTGTATAAGAGTACCAAGTGTCATATTGTAGCATCTTGGAGACTAAAGTAGGAAATGGAAGTTTATGGAACCCGAATTTGTGGTATTAAACCAAGGGTACAATGGTCATTATGCAAATGGATATGGAAATTAGAAACAAATAGAGATGGGCCATAGTAGGTAAAGTTCGAATAAGTTACAATTCAAATAATTAAAAGAAGAGGGGGTATTTGCAATTAATGGAAAGTTAATTTAACAAAAGGAGAATTAAAAACCAAAATCACATTTTCGTCTCCAAAGCTGTGGTTCAGCCAAGGCTTTGAAGAGAGTAAGAGAGAGCCAAGAGGAGGAAGAGAAGGAAGAAGAAGGCTGAGAGAAGGAATCAAAGATCAAGGTATGGAATTCTTATTTTTGGTTTTGATATGGACTCTGTGACTTGGTATAGGAGTTTGATGCCCGGTCTGTGCTCAGGCGCAGAAAGAAAGACATTGCTCTCAATGGTTAGTTATGTGGGTAAACCCCAATTGATGTAAAAGAAACATGGAGTCATCAAATTATGGTTTGATAAAGAATTGTGGACCTAGGGTAGTGTTCTGAGTTTCACCTAAGGTTTTGTGAGCTGAGGTTCCAAAAACACCCAATTCATGTCAGGAGTTGTTTTTAGATAAATTCCAAGTCAAGCTGAGGTATTATGAATTATAGAAGTTATATGGAGTGAATTGGCATCAAAAGTGGGAGAAATAACAAAAATCTGGGTATTGGTGCTCCTCTACCGGTACAATTGAAGTTCTACCGTAGAAGTTTGCTTCTGTCATGGTCAAGTTCTGTTCCAGAGGTTGTTGTACCGGTAGAGAACTTATTCTGGTTTTCCACGCTCTTCGACCAGTTTTCGATTTGGCCATGCAACTTCCTCTATTTCTTATCCGGTTTGAGTGATTCAAGTGGCTACGAAATAGACTTCAGAGAACAAACTTAAGAAGTAGGAATCGCCAAATTCTGATCCTATGGCCTAAAAATAATTAAAGTGGGGCCATGTGCAACAAAATTTCTGATTTCCTTAGCTGACATAGAAAGAGTGTCCGGTTGTTTTGACAGAATTTGAGTTTCCTTTCGTGTCTGAATTGGGTGTGATTCCAGCTGGGAATAGAACCCTAGCACCTTAGCTTTAAAATAGTATGGAAGAGTGTATCACTAAGTCTAGGAAGCTAATGCTAAGTTATGTGATTAATTTGTCGTCGTATTCGCCTGAGTGTAGGTTAAAAGTAAAGGCAGATAAGTGTGGAACTGTGGCTCGTTGCTGGGCAAAGAGGTGAGTGTTCTAAACTCATTTTTCCAAATACTAGTGTATTATTATTATTATTATTACAAATTGCTTACATCGGTATTTCATGGTTTTGTACCAAACCATTTTCTTGGGTGAAGCAAGCAATGAGATAGTAAGCAAAGCAAATGGTTTTGAGTTAAACCATTTTTAAAAGAAAGCATTGGTTTTAAATTGTAAACCATAATTACAAGGCAAACAAATGGTTTGAAAAAGTTAAACCATTTTCAAGAAAAAGCAGCAAGTAAGCAAATGGTTTTGAAAAGTTAAACCATTTTTCAAGAAAGCAAGCAAGTAAGCAAATGGTTTTGAAAAGTTAAACCATTTTTCGCTGGGGCAAGCAAATGGTTTAAATTGTAAACCATTTTACAAAGAGCAAGGCAAGGCAAATAAAGCTCAGAAAACAAGGCCTTCCCTAGTTTTAAGGGCAAACCGGTCGAGGTGGTCCTTCCGTGACGCGTACCTGCAGGATTTCATACATGCATTGTAGTTTTGCCCGGCCTAAACTTAGACATGTTACATCGCTGGTTTTTGAAGAGACCGTGGCACTACATGGGTATATAAGGTTAGTGAGCTCTAACTAAGTATGGTGATGCATGACACGAGGTCACTCCACCATACCCACCGTGGAAAATGAAAATGAAAAGGTGACGCTGACAAAGGTCCTTCCACGGCGACGTCGGGCACGTTCCCGTGGTTCATTAGGGGCAAGCAAAAATAAAGCTCATCGTTGATGTTTTATAAGTATAGATATGTCGCTTTGAAAAATCAACCATTGGTTCCCCTAAGCATAAGGCTCTCCTGAGAGTTTTAAAGTAAACGGTCGAGCCAAGGCCCCGCTTAGATTTCAAAACGATCGGTTGAGCCAAGCTCCCGTGGGGTTTTATTTTCAAAGAATGTGGTTGAGCTCAAGTCCTATTTTTATGAAAAGTTTTGAGAAATCTCTTGTGCCAAAGGCTTCAGAAAGGTTTTTAAGAGAAACTTTTCAAGCATGATAGCAAGCAAAGAAGAAAATTATGAGAAGTTTTATAAACTTCTAAGCAAGCAAGAATAAGAGTTTTACGTTTTTAAAGAAAAGCAAATAAAGCAAGCAAGTATAAAAGCAAGCAAGCAAAGAGAAGTTTTGAAACTTTAGCAAGCAAGCAAAAGTAAAGTTTCTGAAAATATTTGTAAAAGAAAGTTTAAGATTTAAGACAGCCTGAAAAGCAAAACCTTTATAAAGTATACACTCATCGAGCCTCGCTTCGGCTTATTAGCTTCTTATTTTTAAAAATCATTTTCCAAAGATGCAGACGCAAGATTACTGGAAAGATAATAGATTGGTCCCTATTATCAGAGGCGTTGTGTGTTAATTATAATATGTAAGCAAATTTCCATACTTTGAATTTGTACATGAACATATGTATGTACATAGTTATATGATGGAATGTGTTGGTATGCCAAGTTGCCATATTTGGGATATAGTGTAAATTGAATGTAAGGCTGATTTGAATTTCAGACTATGCAACCAATATGTCGAAATTTTCCGCTTCGCTAAGATTTTACCAAACTTGCTGAAAATAAAAGAAAATTTTTATACAAGGTAGAAGCAAGCAATACTTGGCCGCTTCATTGTGGCTTTCTAGTCGTTAGAGGTAATCTTGCCAGGGGATTGCAGTATTTAAGACGCCTTCCGCCGGAAGGCTGGGTGTGTCACTCACAGATGACTCGATTTTTAATTTAAAAAAATCAGAGGGTCAGGAGTCTTAATGGGCTTATGATAAAAAAAATGGCCGCCAACAAATTGGCTGACCCATTACAATCATATCTAGTACGTATCTGAGTTGACACTTAATTTCATTGGTGTTTTTTTGTTTATTTTCAGTTTTACTACTTATCAGTGGATGAAATGGAAGAATCTTTCGTCACTTTCTTTTACCTCTTTTATTGTTGCATTGCTTAATTATCCTTTTCGGCATCCTTTCTAGAGTCCAGCGAGCAACTTCTGTTATGGGTGAAGCTTTTGGAATCAAAGCTCCAGAAAAGAGGGTGATGTTGTTGAACATTCATTAGGTTTATATCTTATTCTGCTTTTGTTTCAGCTTGCCCCTAAGCCGTGTCAAAATACTTTAGCGTTTTCTCGACTGAACCCCATTTGACGCATGATTGTGAAGCTTTGAGGCTGTAATACTTTGAGTTGTTTTGAGTGATTGTGAAGCTTTGAGGCTGTAATACTTCCTCTTCTTGACAAATGTATGTTCTTCCTCTTTTCATACATTTGTAGCCAGCCCTCTTTTTTTTTTTTTTTTCTTTTTCCAGATTTTTTTACTCATCTCGCTCTTGTAGTGAACTCTGATTTGTGGTTCTCTAGTTTATTACTGATTGTACTTTCATTGATTTTCTCTTGAATTGGGCCCTGATGGTTGCTATATTATTATCTAAAACCTCAGCCTCTAAATTGCCTTTGACTTATGGTTTTTCTTTGTATCTGTTCTGCTGCTAATTTTTTTTCACTTATTATTTCAGTACCAAATTGTATTTGACTTAATAGGAATCAGAATTTCTCTAAATCTTCCCTTGCTAGCTAAGAAATTTAACATAATTCTTAGCATACTGTTGCAGTTATTTGATTAAATCGTTATTCATGAATGAATGAGTTGTTTACTATATATCACATTTAAACAAAAAACCAAAAAAAATGTGATGGCAACAATGATGGAGGAAAATATAATAATATGTAGCTAGTATTTGATTCATACTAGCATTTATTTATTTGTCTTGGGGAACCAATTTTAACATGAAGCTGAAACATAATCCTTGTGTGAGATGTTGCTAGTCTGTTCCGGGTTTACCTAAGAGTTGTCTGCAAGCTTGTTAAATAAATGACAACGTAATTTCTGGTCACTAATTACTGATTTATCAATATGGTATGCTAGAGACAATCAGTTGTAAGACAGATTAAAACAAGCTAAAATTGATCTTGAAAGATAGAAGGAAGCTCATGAGAAAATCTATTTTATAGCTGAAAATAAGTATTAAGCCTTAGCTTTTAGAAGCATAAATGTAAGGTATGATTGCGGAAGCAATGGCTACTAGGGGAATAATATTTTGAGTTGTTTCCCGGCTAATTTTGGTGCTTCATGGCATCACTTCAAAAGCATTACATTGACCCCATAATATGAAGAAACTAAAGGCTCCGTTTGGAACCCGGAAAGTACCAAGGAAAGAAAATAGAGAGGAAAAGTTGAAGGGAAGTAAATATGAAGGAAAATAAAAAATAGGTTTAAACTTAATAAATAGATTATATATGTTTATTTAAATTCATTTTATTTGTTTCTCCTCAGATATATATAAGGATTCAAATTTTTTAAAAATATGTACACTTTGAGAAATTTTGAACATATTTGATTTTCTTAGATTTTCCACAAGTGAAACCAAATACTTAAAATCATTTTCCTTAATAAATCTTTTTTTACTTTCCCTAGTACTTTCTGGGTTCCAAACCGAGCCGAAAACTACTAGTTCTTTGGAGAGAGTGCCCACCTTCTCAGATCCATGCATTGTACTTATATTGTCGGCTTTAAGTTGCACTACCTACATTCTTATATCTTCTTGCTATGAAAAAGAATTGCAGGTCTCACTGGCCCACCCGACAGGGGGTGTATTTTCTGTCCCACTCACAAAGCATCCCCCCAGCTCACGGGGGGTTTTTTTCGCCCTCGTGGCTCAACCTAGGACCATGAGCTTAGATACCCATTCGAGGTAGTTCCCATCACCAACCGGGAAATAGTAGCCCGCTTTGGAAAGGGAACTACCTCGAATGGGTACTCTGGGCTCATGGTCCGCCTGCCCACTGGAGGCGAAGCAAACCCCGCGAGCCTGGGTGATAGCCCGCGACCGACACCAACCCTCCGCCTGAGCGCCAGTGAGGACCTCGTGATGGCAAGGCGCCTTTTCAGAAGGCTCCGCCCGGCCCACCCGACAAGGGGCGCTATACCACAGCCATCTCTACACAGGAAAGTTGCCGGTCTTAATCTGGACCATGAGCAGCCATTTTCGAGGCTCCCACTCGCCAACCGGCCAGCCCGCCCCGGGTGCTCGGGAACCACTTCGAATGGGTATCTGGGCTCATGGTCCTGTGTCTCGAGCCCACCTGAGGCGAAAGAAACCCCCCGTGAGCTAAGGGGATAGCCTGTGAATCGACACCAACCCTCCGTCTGAGCGGGCCGTGGGGTGAGGACTCAGATATAAGGCGCTTTTTAGGTCTCACTTCCTTTTCGCCCACTCCGACGAGGGTGTCTCACCACAAAGTTATTTAATTAGGGGAAAGCCAGGTTGGACCTAGACCATGAGGCTCATTCGAGGGGTAGTTCCCACTACCAACCAGGCTAGTAGCTCGCCTGGCAAAGTGGGAACTACCTCGACGGGTACCTAAGCTCATGGTCCTGTGTCTCGAGCCCACTGAGAGCGCAAAGAAACCCCGTGAGCTGTGATAGCCTCGTGAATTTGACACCAACCTCCGTCGGAGGGGCCAGGTGCGAGGACCCGTGTGATATAGCGTCTTTAGTAGTTCATCTTCTCGACGAAGGTGGTCTCGATCACAGCAGGTTTTCTAAGCCATTGGCTAATATAATCGACCATGAAGCAGATACCATTTAGGTCTCACTACCAACTCGGCTACCAGCCTGGCCGGTAGTGGGAACCACTCGACGGGTATCTAAGCCTTCATGGTCCCGGTGTTCGAGCTCACCTGAGGCGAAAGAAACCCCCCGCGAGCTGTGGGGATAAACAGGAGCGGGACCACCCCGCCTGAAAGTGGGCCAAAGGGTGGGGCCCCGCGTATCTCTTTTCAGAAAAAATAAACATAAATATTTCATTTTCGCTCAAAACAATTTCTTCAAGACAACATGTCACAAAGCATAATTGGTATCTCATGCTATATGCAATACCTAGACATGCATATTAAGTGGAATATATTTCAATGTCATTAGGCTAGCGCTTTTTGGAAGCTAATATCGACCTTTGAATGTTGTTAAGGATTTAGATGGCATTTTAATGACGCGCGGTTCGCTATTATATAACACGTAAACTCGCTTATCAAAAAACTCAGAAACTTGAATTTGAATTTGTCAGTTTGTCAAATGCGCCATGTCGATATAGGAACCGTATACATGTCAAAGATGATGGGCCTAAGAAGAGGCTTTCAACTTCCTTTGTCTTTGATTAGAATGGATTTTCCACTTCGTGTACTCGAAGTAGTTAATGTTGTCCCTTTAATTCTACCCTCATGTAAGCCAACACCGGGAAAGATATAAACAAAAAATTAATCCCAAGAACTCAATATGATAGGTAATTAGAATATCGCGCAAAACATAATCTCGCCTTGCTCTTATTTTCTTTAAATTATTACAGCTTGCTTCATATCATGGACAGCGCATCGACTCAGATCATATTAGAAATCATCCGCATCATAACTAATGTGAATGTTGATTTGGAATCAAGCAGTAGATTGATACCTAAGTACTCTCTCTCTCTGTCAGGTGCATTGCTTTCTTTGTCTCATCAACTTGTCTTCTGCCTTTCAGTGTGGACTCAGGGCCAAGGATAAGTTTCATGTCGCCACAGGAGCCGCATTAAGCCCTTCCCTTATCTCGTGTAACCTGCTGGTCAGCCTCGACTAGTTGCCTTATCTATGAACTTTACTTCAGGTCAAGATAAACTTTCATTTTTCATGAATTCAACTATGTTAGAGATTTTATTGATTAATGAAGACGATCATACTAACTATTTCATAAACTTTTCTCGCCAATCATCAAACAATTCCTATGGAAGAAGGTGATTTCTTTTGAACTTTGGGATTCAATGTTTGTCTGTGACAATAGCACACAATTTCTCACTTCCCTAAGCTGTTGTGGAATTACTTCAATTGCTTTTAGGTCGATAAGAAATTAAATGGGTTCATTTTTTCTTTGAATTGTTGGGAGTTTTCTAAAAGTTAAGTTCTAACATCGTTTCATTTGAACATGCGTGTACTAGTAAATTTTCATGCAGATTCTCTCAAGGCCGTAAACCGATGTGGATAGTTACTCGACCGTCTGACTAATAGAGATACTGTGTGGGTGGTGTTCCTCTTGGCATGTGGATTCCGTACAAGTACTTGCAACTCATTTTATTCGAAGTACAATGTAATAAGAGGAAATGAATTATAGATAAATAAATCGTACATGCCCTTACTTCAGAGCTTCACCACTTTACCAACTTTTAATCCCTCTCAATTGTGTGCTTTCTTGTGCGTACTTCTTGTTTTTGGTCTAGATTAGTAATTTGGCTGGGTTTGTGTTCTTGTATGGTCTTTTATTTATTTTTATTAATGGCAATGGTAGTTGATCTAGCTTTAGAAATAAAGATTTTTTTTTTTTTTAATGTGATACTTTTCAGCTATTCCCAAAACTGCGTAACTTTTAAAAACATTTTTTGTTTCAAACACTATCTCCTATAACTTTAGAAATGCATTCCTACAAGTTTAGGCGGTAATAGAAATCAGGATTAATGGGCCTTCGCTTGAAAACTCGTTGTTTCGAGAGACAAGGACAATACATTTGGTTCAATTTAGATAATACGTAAAACACCAAAATGATGCTTTGTGGTTTAAAAATCAAGCCAATAGTAGTTTTAAAACAAAAACCAAACAATCCAATATTTTCGAAATTTTTACCCCCATCGATAAGGATTGATATGAAGTAAGTATTACTCATATAACATATCCTGCGATGAATTAATTTAGTCAATTTTTGATAACAAAATGTGTGTTGAATAATCTAATACTCTAAACGCGATGCTTGTAGGATGTGAGTAAGCCTAGTTTAGACAAATAATTATTATGATAAAAGATGCACTTTAGACATCGAAAGACTGATATTTCACAAATTTAAGTCGTGTAAACAAACGTGAAGTAGTACTAGTACCTATGAGAATCGCATCAAAATGTCAACTAGTCGTGGTAACAAACCAAACATACATAACTAATCCCAAAAACAGAGTTTCCAACACGCATAATCTCCTTCTACACATACATGGATTGTGCCATTACTGATCAAAGAAAGCACTCAACATCTCATTCCAAGGTCAGAACCCCGTGAAGACACCAATGGCTACGCCTGATGTAAAGTCTCCGGTGCTGCTTTCGCTTCGTCCATTCCTCCGTATACAAATTCAACTGATGCCCCTCGCGTACACTGAAATCTCATCCCTTTCAGCACCCCCTTTAGAACCAAATTCATTTGTTCAGAACATGAGGTCGAAAGCTCACCGATTCTTTTGTGGTTTTATTTCTGAAACTCGGATCGTACTGCAATGCTTAGAGGAGCTTCGATGAAAGCCTATCTCATGTCCGTCAATCCACAAGAATGCCCGGTATCTTTTGGCGAAAGCAGATATCTCTTTTTTTTATAGTATATTCAATAATTTAATGTATGCCTTTTCCTTTCCTCCAATGGTATCTCTTTACTAGCGTTGACCCAACACTGTATCGTATGGTTAAATGTTTGCATTCTCAGAAGTCATTATTCGAATTACCGTGAACCCGTACTGGAAGTTAAATTTATGCAATGTACTGTGAAGAAGGGTTTGGTTCGATGGTAATAAATGGTAATTTTGTTTCCACAAAGATTTGTGTCAAGAAGCCATCATTTAGAATGTGAACTTGTTAATCGAGGCGTCACCATATTTTATGTGAAAATTTTGAAACATTTTTCTATTAGTCTATATGTTATGGATGTTATTCATGTTAAAATCATTTCATTCCTTAATGGTCCGGTGTACGAAGAAAGTTCTCGATCTCAAAACTAATGCTTGGAGAGAGAGAGAGAGAAACCTGATGAATCAAATTGGATCTAAGGAGTCTTCAGTCCGAGAATTTGGTTGATCGCTTTGAGGATGGCGTGATGTTGCCATATATGGAAGATTGAATGCAGAAAGAAAGTTTAACAAAGTTACCCTAATCGTATCAAAGAGTATTATCGCTCTTATCATAGAAATATGAAACCGTAATAGCGAGAAGAAAAATGGTGGACAAAGAACACGTCTATACGAATATCCTGTAGATGACTCTTCGCCGGTGTAAGCTCCATCGTCGTATATCGGGACCCTCAAAGAAGCGTGATAGCATGGAATCTCAATATGACTCGTGTCGATCTTCGAACTCGTAAGATATACCCCGAAAAATTTCTCAGAATGGGAGTACCACATTTAATGGCACCAACCATGTTCAATCCTTCATGTGATGATGACCACCTTCATGGAGTTTATAGTTCTAAGTGTTCGATTGGGCCTCTCTGATATTTTCATGACTCGCCTCGGATGTGCCTAAAAAGCCGTTGAGCCAAAATGGCTCAGCTGCTTCTTCCTTTGGAGTTTCCATATGAGAAGATGTCATCGGAAGACAACCCGGTGTCGAAGCCGTAGGGGCCCTTACGGGCCACTCCGACCAGGTGGTTCATCACGTGCTAGCAGGGCACAGCCCGCTTTTCACTTCCGCAGCAGCCACCTGCATCAAAGGGACATGATCGGGAGCACTTCACTACCAACTGAGCTAGTAGCCCAGTTGGTAGTGAGAGTGCTCCCCATTTCAATGCCGCCCTTCGTCTGGGGTCTCGAGCCTTACGAGGCGAAAAGAAAAGGGCAAAGGGACATGCCCCTATAGCTCCGGGTGGAGCTGACCCCACCGGGCCGGAGTGCAAATGCGGGTGGGGCCCTTGTACAAAAGGCACCTATATCAGGCAAACCTCACCCGCTCCACACCCGAGGGTCGGGTGTCCAATTCAGCGATCCCCCAGCCACGGGTTTCTTTCTGCCTCCGCTGGGTTCGAACCCAAATCATGAGCTTAGGCACCCATTCGAGGTAGTTCCCACTAACAACCTGGTTGCACTCCGCAGGTGGGAACTATCTTCGACCGGGTACTTCCAGCTCTTCGATGTCAAGACTGAGGCTTAAAGAAATCCCTTATGAGCTGTGGGGATAGCCTGCGGAATCGACACCAACCCTCCGTCTGAAACGTCAGGGGCGAGGACCCCGTGATATAAGGCGCCTTTTTTTGTAAGGGCCCCACCCCCTAGCCCACTCCGACGAGGGGTGGTCCCACTCACAGGCTATCCCCCTCACTCATGTGGGTTTCTTCGCTCCGTGGGCCTAACCTGGGACCGCTGTTTAGATACCCATTCGAGGTAGTTCCACTACTCAACTGAGCACCCGTCTGAGCCGGTCAGGGTGGTCCTTACAGAGCCGCATGTGATCGCCTAATTCCGAGACTCGTGGTGGTATGACTTTACCTCTGTTGAAATGATGTTTATCAAAATTATTATTTTGTTTTTTCATTAACATTGATTCCTTATGTTTCCCTTCCCACCAATTATCTCATGTATTTTTTTTTTTCCCTTATGGATTTTCCAAATTTTACTTAAGTAGATTCATGTTAGGAGATTTCTTTCTATCTTTACGCTTTGGTATCATGCATGGTGAAATATCTCTTTGCACAAATTAAGATGCTTTTATGGCTAAAATTTGTCCTTTTCAAGAACTCGTCTTTTCTCCCTTTACTGCTGCCTTGCTACCGCCTGACGAAGCAGAGTGGAGAGGATGAAGTAATTAGTCAAGAAATTGTGGGAACTTGAGAAGAAACTTAACCAACAGTCAATACATTCTTGTTCTTATATCACATCTACTTTCCTACACCCTACCGTTTCATCATGTATTTGGTTAGTAAATCGAAGAAAGTGCTTTTTTCAAAGTAAGGTGGTTTCAAACAAGAAATGTATATCGTAACTTATTTTGAACATTTTTAGTGATTTTTCTTCTACTTTTCCATCTTTTTTAATATTTATTTATTTATGTTCGTGGATATTATTCTTATTGTTTCTATAGGGTCAATAAGAAGAGGCATTTAAACAAATTATCTAAAGCTATTCAAGAGTTGAAGGAAATGGAAGAATGGTATGATCATTCAATAGTTTGAAAGTATTTTCAGATTATTTTTAATCATGAAAATTAATAATGAAACCTTTTTTAGGTCCTATTGAATATTATGTGGTCAATTTGCGCATATTCCTCGGGAGCGTGTGTCAGCGTTGAATAGACTTGTTGGAGATGACATACAAAAAGCAAATGGTTAGTGCTTCATCTCGTGTCCATTAATTTTTCTTTTTACTACAAAGTCTTATGCCTGCGGATCGATCATTTCATATTCGTATTATAATCAAAGCCGATGTATTTTTCCAAATACGCGCAAAATGCACATGAGCTTCTTCAAGATCTGCAGCAACCCAGCCTTTCTTCAGTTTCCAGACATCGTGGGCGTCGATTTTCGTGAACTCGCAGGCGTAATGTCTCTCAAACTACCGGAGCATACGCTTATTATTTCCGAGACGCTTCAGTCCGGAGGTGTCTGTTGATCGTCCGTCAACCTCTCGCGAATTTATATGTCTCGTATTGCGAGACACAATACGAGTAAAATAGCCACATGAGCTCATACATCTATTGCTCATAAAACAAATATTCAATTCATATCTTCATAGTTTTTCATGTTTGTTCTACGCGATTTAAAGATATTTTGCAAAATATTTACTTAAAAGCCACTCGGCTTTCTTTTCCTCATCAGATACCCCACGCGCGCATGCCCCGCCGGACAAACCCCCGCACTAGCGGTCTTCTCCACGACGGCTGCAGCAAAGCCCAGCACCTTTCCTACAGCATACCCTCACCTAAATGCATAGTGCAATGGCATATAGCAAACAATCAATCACATTCCATACCAAACATTCTCTATATGAAAATGCCCATATTATGCATGAGATAAATCATGCCATTGGCCCCGAGTTTCCAATCGACTTCCTCACACTTAACGCTGCCAAATGTGAAACAGGCCTGCTTTCAATATCACCCCGGACTGGCTCCATTGAAACCCTCCTCCACTTATTTATCGTAACCGATTTTGACTCTCCTTTAGCTTCATATCACGGATTCGCCCAGCACAGAGCCGCACTGGCATTCATCGGCCCGTATCGTCGATCTTGTTCAACCGCGACACTGCGGGACCCTCACCCCGGGGATCTACCCTGCCCGCCCAAAACATGTAATTTATCATTTCGATCATTTACAATATCTCGCTGGAATTACTCGATCTCTGTCCCATTTTTCTCCTCGAGCTCATCGATTTCTCTCCATCTTCACACCAACACGATGAATAAATTTGCTCCTCGCACCCACACCCGCCCAACGCACGTGTCCGTGCATGTACGCTGATGCCAATGTATTTCTTCCTCATAGTTGCATGCATTTAGGTCGGTTATCTACGAAACATTTACAAACCATGGGTGGAGTGACTGGATACATATATCTACCATGCAAAACATATGCCATCAGCTACCCAGCTACGCATCACATAACACTACCACTTGCTACGCCAGCTCAATCGCTCATAACACACACCAACGTTAACTCGGGACCAGGCTCAACGTGGTACCTCACGGCCTGGCAAACATGAACCAATCCGGCTCTAAGCATCATTATCATGAACAATAAACACAACATCTAGAAACTTTCGCTTTAAAACCCACCCTCAGCAGATCAAGTCATGAAATTCATGCATTTCTAAGTCTCGCTTGAACTGACACATGGCCTCTCATGGCCTCCCATAAGCAACCCCTACCATTATAAAGCCTTAAAGCAAAATAAATCGAAAGTAGAAAATATCCTACCTCTCGAAATATTTAAACTCCAACTTTTTGGCCCACACGTATCCCACTCGGGCGAAAGCAACCGACTTTAGTACTCGAACTTTCGAACGTCGACCGCCCGAAACCCGGAAAATCCTCCTTTTCCCTTTCCTCCTTCTCCTTTTTCTTCCTTTTCTCTCTAAGAAACGTTTTCCTCTTTTCCCTCTTTTTTCCTTCCTTTTTGCTTTTCTTTCCTTTTTCTCTTTTCTCATCTCATTTCCCTTTCATTTCTCCTCATTTTCTCTTCTCCTTTTTGTCATTTTCTCCCTTTGGCAGCACTCATTCGGTCAGCCGGTGCAATTTCCTCCTCCTTTCCTCACCCATTTGTGCGTCAACACTTTTCCATTTTTCTTTTCTTATTTCTAAATCCATTTTACGACATCATCCACACCACATGGCTTCATGAGCCATGGGGATTCAATTTACACGGCTAATTGTGAGCCATGGAAATCCATGCCCTCCATGTGGCTCAATGTGAGCCATTCCTTTCAATGCCAAGTGTCACTTTCTTATGGTGCCATGTGGCATCTCCTCTCCTTGCCATGTGTCATCCGACACCCCACGTCTCGAAAAACGTGGGAACTCTCGACCAATTTCTAATCTAACGTAAATTCGACGCGCAGAGTTTAAATTTTATTTAGACGATTTCAACGGAGAAGTCCGCTTTCATTATCCGAGATCTAGAAAATTCGGATTTTTAACCGAAATTTCTATTTTACCCTTATCCAAAATTCGATCTTCTGGTTTCACAATTTCTATTAGTCGTAGCATGTACATTCTATTTGTTATTTTATTTTTTAAGAGGTTCAAGGGCGTTGATTCTTTCGTAAAGGTGAGATTTTTTTTAGTGCTTCTGCTCTAATAACTATATTTTTTGATAAGTAAGAAAATATATTAAAAAGGAGGCGCCGAAAAAGCCGCCCAAGAAATAAGAGAGAACTCACCCCCTTACAAAAAACACCCACAAAGCATGTACAAAACCTTCAAAACTCACTAAAGCCCACTCAATCAATGAAATGAACAAGGAAATAGATCCACCACAAACACCTTGTCTCCGACCGAAGAGATGTACTAAAAGAGACTTTAACCTTTGTATTGACAAAACCTATGCTCTAATAACTATATTCGGGGTGTGATTTAATCTTACACCATGGAGAAATGAGGTGTTCTAAAATATCTACATATTCTCTCGAGCGATTCTATTCTATAATTGATTGCCTTTATTTGAATGAATATAGAATAGCTTGTTTCATGAAGAAGGGGTAAACATTGAAATGCCTCTTCAAATAATGCTGACTGTGCCACCGGAGGAGGTAGTGGGTCAAAAAAGTTGGTGTTAGTAAGGTTTCAAAGCAACTTGCATTGGCTTTCTACGAAGAGGGCCTTCGAGCAGATAGATGTAGGAAATTTGAAGGAACATGCAAAAGTTGCTTGTTTTAGTGATGCGTAATCTATATATTTTCTCCTCGAAGGTCTCGGTACAACCAGAGCCCTGAGCTTCGGTGTCTCCGCTTATTTAAATACTTGATGCTATGACATTGTTGAGATTCTCTCTCTCTCTCTCTCTCTTTTGTGGCTTTTACGAAGATTCTCACTACTGTTAAAGGTGATCAACATAATACTTTGTATGTTAAGTTGAGGGGCCATTTTGTAGACCTTAATTGAAAGGGGATTATTAGACATGCATGAAACACCCAACCTCTCATTTGATCAAGATTTTGCCAAAAGTGGCCCAATATTGAACAGGGGAAAGAAAAAGGAATTGCTGCTTGATGATGATGTTGGTGGCAATGTCTCCTTGAGAGCCACATCAAATCCTTGAGGCAAACAATCTTTCAGTGGAACAAAAGGAAAAAGAAGAGAGAGAGATGGTCTAGCAAGAAAACAAAAGCCCAAGCGTAAGACTCCGTCTAAGTATCGACCTTTTTGTGGAAATGGATTTTGTCAAGTGTGATTACGTAAGGCACACCCCTTTGTACCCTTTGGGTTAGTTGCTCATGAATTGATTACCAAAGTGATAAATAATAAAAGAGAAGTTTGGGTTGATGTCTCCCGGTAGTGTTCCCAGATTTGCGACCCGATCAAGATTTTGCCAAAAGTGCCCAATATTGAATACCAGGAAGAAGAAGGAATTGTTGCTTGATGATGATGTTGGTGGCAATGTCTCCTTGAGACTTGAGAGCCACATCAACTCTAGGCAACAATCTCAAAGTGACAAAAGGAAAAAGGTTTGGCAGAGAGAGAGAGAGAGAAAGATGGTTCAATCAGAAATCTTGGGGTGGATTTCAATAATCGATATTCCTGTGGATTATTCAACTGTTTAGATGAGAATGCTTTAAGTTTTATCTCTCGTGCAAATTCTCAGGAAACCCTTAAAATCCAAAGATTTTGATAGTGCTGTGGTAAAATAGAAATTTCTACGAAAAATCCAGAATTTTTCTAGATCCTGATGACTAAACAGACTTCTCCATTGAAATCGCTCTCGCTACTTAGCTATCACGTCGAATTTCGTGAATTCCGAGGTGGCCTGATTTCACGTTTTCGAGGCGTGAAGGCTTGATGACACATGGCAAGATAAGGAATGCCACTTGGCAACTATTAAATGTGTGTGACACTTGGCATAAAAAGGAGTGGCTCACAATTAAGCCATGTGTGGGAATGATCTCATGGCTCACAAATGAGCCACGTGAAGCGATGAGATGTCAGCAAAAGCCAAATTACGAAATAAAGAAAATGCAATGAAAAGTGAGAGCCACACTCGTTCGAGGGAAGAGATAAATTTCCTCCCATTTGACCGGATGATGATTTCTTCAAAAGGGTGAGAAAAAGACCAATAAGGAGAAGAAAATGGCAGAAATGGAGGAGAAAATGAAAGGAAAATGAGAAGAAGAAGTTATAAAAGAAAAAGTTAAAAGCAAAAGGAAGTAAACGTGGGAGAGGAAGAAAGAAATCGGATGCGTATATTTTGTTCTTCATTTTAGAGAGAGAACGTCTTCCTTCTCTCTAGATTTGTAGGCGATCCGACCGTCGGATTCCTTCGAGACAAGAAGGGAAGTGTTCACACCTGAGAGACAAATGGTGGACTCCTGGGTTGGGAGTTTCTTCAACTTCCAAGAGGCAGGATATTTTCCTACTTGATTTACTTCTTTAGCCTAAAGGCTTTATAATGGTAGGGTCGCTTATGGGAGGCCATGAGAGGCCATGTGAATTAGTCTCAGCTGGGACTATGGGTATGATTTCATGACCGGTTGCATGACTGTGGGAGTTAAGTTTTACTAGGAAACCCAAAGTTTTGGGATGTTGTGATTTGTTGATGAGATGACAATGATCGAACCAATATGGCTCATGTTTGTGAAGGTGCCGTATGTACCCTGAATGGTCCCAAGTTGAGACCTTGGCTGGCAGTTATGGCTTGCCTCGACAACATGCTAAGTTTGAAATGTGATATCGATGCATGCTGATGTATTAACATGTTTGCATGGAGGTAGATTATATGTATCAATTATAATTATCCATGGTGTGTAAATGTTTAATGTAGTGCTCATTCATGCATGTAACATGAGGAAAAATGCATTAGCATCATGCATTCCCATATGCACGGTCACATCGCGCGGCCTGGGTGTGGGTGTGGTAAGGTTTATTCATCAAGAGCAGAGTGGCTCAGAACTCTGGGAAAATGGGACAAAGTCCAAGGTGTAGATTCACGAGGGTGTAAATAATCAAAAATGATAAATTACATGTTTCTGCGGCTCCCCCCCGTGGTGAAAGTCCCACGCTATTCACTCAAGCACATTGGTCCCATCACAAGTCGCGAAATGTCGGTAAGGCGTTATGGCGGCCCTACTTGCGGTAAACCCTGAACCAGGCCCACAAATAAAGGAAAAGAATCAAAAATTTCGCTTTTGATAAATAAATTGAAGGGGTTTTCCAATGGTTTAGTCAGGGTGTGACTAGTTTTATTTCACATTTGGCATTCCAGCGAGGGAGTCATTGGGACTGGTGTGGTGAGCATGAGGGGTTGCATCTCATGCATGATATAGACATCTTCATATAGGAAAATAATTGTATGGAATGTGATTGATTTGCTTATATATGCCATTGCATACGCATTTAAAGCGAGTAACCCTTGTAGGGAAAACTTTCACTCGTTCGCTCACTCTGTCAAAGGACCCTTTTCAGGTACAGGACTATCCAGAGACTACAGACGTTAGTGAGAGGTATCTTATCGAGAAGAAAGCCGAAATGCGGCTTTAATAAAATATTTTGTAAATACGTATAAATCTTTCAGAGAACAAGCATGAAGACTATGAGAATATAGTTGGTATACTATTTCTGAGTATTTGTTTGTGGGCCCAAGAGGCTATTTTACTCATAGGTGTGGTGGTTCTGGTAATACGCAGACATATAGATTTCCGCAGGCTCGGGACTGGTAGTCAACCCGGACACCCCTAGGTCAAGGCCAAGAAAATTGGCACTTGTAATTATGACAATTCTGCTTGTATAATTTGTTCAAAGAAATCGATTTAGGAATCATTATCGCTTCTCGAGTGGTCCGTTCTGATAATTTCTTTGGTTGTAAAACACTCATAAAGCCATATATGTTCATCCTGCTTCTTCTTGTATTTCTTACTGCTCATCTCTTCATACAACTGCTGGTAGCTGATTGTCAATGAAATTGGCATGTTGATGCATGAGGTGCTCCATTAACATGTACATTAAATATCAATATTGCATTTGTACATTAAAACTAAATTGAACAAGCTTGTCTGATGCATGAGTAAGATGATTCTAGTTGCTATGACAGTGAAGTAAACTTATATCAAGTATCTTGATTCTGGATTGTATGTCATTTAAAGAAGCCGTGTATTTCTTTTGATATCTATTTCTTTATATTCTTTGGAAAATAAACCTGGGTAGGTTCATTTTTTTATTTTTAATTTCTTTGATATCTATTTTGTTTCCAATGGTCTTTTCCCCTTTTCTTGGTTAAATTTATCCAAGCAAAAATAAGAACATAGTACTGAAAGAATGAGAGAGAGAGATTGAGAAACAGAGACAAACATATATTACTAGTCACTAAGTTATGAACAAATTGATTCATTTGAGATCCCACCTTGGCAAGGAAGAGGAGAAACACGTCTATAAGGAAAAAATAATAATTAAAGATCTATACCTAGTAAATTAAAAGGGTTGTAATATGATATCATGTTAAACAAGACTCGCATGGATGAAACAAAAGAATAAGATCAATTCGACGAAGGGAGGAATCAAGACTATGTGGCCAACATCGAATGAGCGGCTCATGACCATGGACCCGCACCTGATAGACGCAAGTATGGGAAGGGCTTCCATGGTTCGATGTGAAGTCATGTCTGACCGTGTCCACAAGACTAGACCCATCGAACCAACACATTGGAAGGTCCCCAGGCATTACTCTTCTCGCTGTCGAGCTAAACTCCGCCAAAAGAAACATCTTTCCCGCTGTCGTGATCCCTTGATGCCATCCATAAACTCGGCGCTCGGGAGCGCTTTGATCCGTCAGAAGTCACCTCCCGTCATGTTCAAATCAAAGTTATAAATATCATTTTTAGATATTTCAAGACACAGACAATTAAAATACAACAAGAGGCAATAAATAAATAAATACACATATGAACTGTATAAATATATTACACCAACTAAAATTGCAACCACGTAGGGTATATCAATGTCCTTATGAGGAGAATTTTTTTCATAAAAGGAGATTTGGTTTTTCAGTTGCGTGATTTCTATCTAGTCTCGAAAGAGAATTTTCACATCGCATCTTTGATCGCTTCTACCCTATATAATCATAAGCTTCGTCGGGGCACCGCTTTGATCGTCAAATAGATTCATTTGCATGCACTTTCCCAGAAGTTGGTGACTACAATAGCGTAGTCTCGAGTGAGGTGTTTTGTCTTGACATGGATGTCAATACTTAAAGTTTCCCCCATTTTAGGTGAATAATAATGTAATAAATAGAAGGGCATAATTACTCAAAATAACATGTAAGAGCGTAAACATCACTCAACATGTTCCAAAGTACTGGAATAATGGTCGTTCTTACCAACTAATTAAATCCACTATCCCCTTTAAGAGGAAAACACTGACCGGGCTCTCCAAAACTCCTGCTTCAACATCTTCTCGACCTCAAACCGTAGTTAGACTTATCTTTCGGAACCAACGCCTAACCTTTTCGATAATAAATGGTTTTGAGTGCCTAACAACCATGGCCCCACCAGAACTCAATGCATAGTCGACCCTATCGAGCCTCTGGATTTCTTTCGCATATGTCTCGGTAGCCTGGGTAATGATGTCATCCAAACTCACTTCCATGTCTCCATTATTACTCTTTTACCATTCATACTCAAATCCACCAAATATTTGTTCTAAATCTTCTTTACTCAAAATTCCATCCACTTCAACTCCCCTAACTTCTTTCTCCAACATCTCACTCGGGAATCCAATTTTTCAAACCGATGATCGACCACCAAAGATTTTCTTCCACTCTTTTATCACTCAACTCTCTTCTGACCCCCAAATCCTCACTCTCAATCTTCCATCCACGCGATCCACATGAACCCGCATCATTGTCATCTTAGTTTTCACGTGCGGGATTCAACTTCATCAACTGGTCGCGACAAAAACTGAACCACCACCAAGGACCCTCCCGAAGAGAGTCCCGCCAAGCAGATTTTCTCAATGCCAACTCTCCTGATCATCCTGGATCAGTCCCAATCACAATTAAGAGTACCAAATTCTTAGAGAATATAATAACTGTAGTTACCCACCGAGGCCTCCGACTGGAAATGATTTTTCCAAAATGACCAGTTCTGGTCGCAAGCCGCGAGGCTTTCTCGATCCGCACAAGATCTCGATTTATCGCAACTGTTTCTCCCTGATCGAATGGCTCATGTCCCGCCACCCCCTTCTAAGTGAGCCTATCCTCCCACTGAGAAACATTGCATCGCCACCAACACCGATGTTTGACCTTCCTCATTCACGATCGCCTCGCCCTGCAATCGGGCCGATTCCACCAATGAAGCTCGCCGACGCTTTCCTACATTCTGAGCAGAAATTGAATTTCGAAGGGGGCTTGGCGGGAAGAAAACAAAGAAAGTGTACGAGATCGTTAAAAGCTATGAATCGGAGGGACTGAACATGGTTGGGTTTTATAAGGTTTAATTTATGTAATAGGAAATATATCCATAATGCATTGGTCAAAATAGGGAAACATTCCTTTTCCATTTTATATAAAAAAGTAATATTCGATATCAAAATATATATTTGTATCTTAAAAATTATGTTCCAAAACATTTTTAAATTTTAAAATAAGAATGTTTCTAATAAAGATGTTTAGTTTAGAGGTTACAATTATATCGAAGAACATAATAATACAACATTATAATAAAAGCAAAAATATTTTAAAATTAAATATTTTAACTTTAATATAGTTACGTTTGATTTGTGTGAGGAAAAATATGTCTTTCCCATGGTGAGTCTTCATCTAGCTGTGGTGTAATATAAGTTGATGTGACATTTTTATTTTTATTTAATGCTTTACTCAAGCATTATGAAGCAAATAATTATCCCTTTATAACTAAAACATAACTACCTTGAACCTACAATCTTAAGTTTTTTAATATAAGTTTTTCTAAATACCTCATTAAATCCCTATTTTTTACATGTTTTCATTCTTATCTCATGTTTTCCTATATATTTTATTCTATTTTTTTTCATACAAAATTTAATAGGACTTAAATTTTATGTCATTTTTTCACAAATTTTATTCCATATTTTCCTTCATTCTTTACCTTTACCTTAATGGACAAAATATCTGCCAACGGATAAAATGGTATTTGGATTTTACCGCTATATAAGATATATGGTGGGATATATCAAAGATATATTGAATATGGCTTGGAGATATATTCAGAAGACCCTACAAATTCCAATTTCTTAATGTTAAGAAAATCTACTTTGATTACAAATCAGTAATTACTGCTAAAAATCCATAATTAATTCTCTAGATCCTCGCATGACTAAACTGGGATTGGTAATCAAGAAATCGTCTCTCACAAATTCAAGCTAGCAATTTAAAATTTCGCAATTTGGCTTGCACAGTCGAAGTCGGCATCGCTGAGGCATCGTTGGGTGCCGTAAATCGATTTATTTTTACGAAAGGCACAAATAGGCATGTACTCATGTACCATAAGTATGAGTAGAGAAATGATGAAAATGGACGGCCGAGGAGCGAATATCAAACTTGAAAGAGGGACATAAAGGTCATTTTTAGATTTGACAAGCTCACTTAGGTGCCAAATTAAGGAATAGCATCACCCTTCATTAAACCAATGAGAGCAAAAATCGTGGGTGCCATTTTTGATGTAGTGAGCTTCGTTTGAGAGAGTTTTGGGAGAGAGAGGGTGCTTCTCTCTAAGATCCTCCCGGCACCCGCCGTTGGATTTCACTTGAAAGCAAGAAGGGAAACGCTCTACGCGGAAAGGTGCTACACAAGTGGACCCCTGGTTGCGAAGCCTTTGGACAACTCCAAGAGGTAGGATTTTCTCCTACTGCTGCTTTATTCCCATTTTCAATGCTTTTCCAATGCTTATGGTCGGGAGTCGTGAGGTTGGAGAAAGGATCTAGCCCCAAACATGGACCTAATCTTTGTGGAAATTGGGATTTTCTTGGATGGTCATGATCCATTAAATTTGTAGGGGTCATTTTGTGTCTTTAAATTCTGAAAATGTTGTTTTTAAATCATGTAATTGTATGGAAATGCGAATAGTTGTCATGGATTGGTCCCAAAACACGGGATTGAAATTGTAGAAATTTTGGGAGACTCTCGACACCGCGGAATGCCCGTAAATGCTGTGCACATGTGTTAGAATTTGTGCACAAATTCTATTTCGGGTGATTGGGAGACCTAAACGGAATGGAAACGGCTCCACCAAGAGGAACCAACAGAAGTGTGGGTCGCCGCGGGACGCTCACTTATTGCTGGGACTCCAAAAAACAATTCTCGGCTCGTGATAAATGGGCTTAAATTGTCCATGTGTTTCGTATGAAATTGTATGTCTATGACTTGATTCGTGTGTAGAAATCAATAGGTTAATGCTTAAATGATTAACATGAGGTCACAATATAGGGAATATAATTGTGTATGTATAGGCCATCGGGAATAAAGATTTGATTTGCTCAATTATATGGAATATAATCGTGGAGCATAGCTACTGAGATGAAATTATGAATTGCTCAATTGAGCTAAATCAAGTGATGCTTGATGTGTCGGAATTACATGCGTGTAATTATAGTTGATTGAAAATATGCATATTGTCATATTGTAAATGGGTTTAAAACATAATGCATTTTCATATGCACTGGTAACCTGTAGTTAGGTGTGAGTGCATGACAGGTATTTTTATAAAACGGATATGTATTATAAAGGAATTTCAAAGGATGATATTCCTAGAATTTGCTGTGAGATGGTCAATGGTATTTACTTCTGATGAGGGACCATGACTGCTTTTAAAGCTCACCAACCAATTCAATTTCTGAGGGTAGTCCTATTACTTTTAATTCGAATACTGTAGAGTATATTTTCAAGAACAAAGTTTCAGCCAAAACGATTATTTTCATACGTGGCTTTAGGCAAGTGGAGTGAGTCGGTGAGGACTCGTGACATGGGGTGATCATGTAGACATTCAAGTAGGATCATGTATTTACTGAGAGTGTGTGTTTACTTTGGAGCATCGTTATCACTTAGTGGTGAGTAGCTCCACTTAGGCGATTCCCTCCTACTGAGTCGTTAGCTCACCCGCCGTGGGACCCCCTTTATTTCTTTTTCGTGCACAAAGAGCGCCGAGGAGACAACTCATTTTGAGGTTGGATTTTGAAGAAGCCGCTTGTGGTTGATGGTTTGGCATACAACATGTATTAGAATTGTAGATTTTAATATATACCAGATAAACAAAGTGTTATCAACTATTGAATTATCGTGAGATAATTGAAGAATAGTTATGATAATTGATCTTATGAGTATCGGGTTTATGAGCCCAAGAGGCAATTTTATCCATGTTGGGACATATATTGCATATATTAGATTGCCTGGGGATGTGTTATGCAGTGTTATGTATTTGGGCAGTAGCTCCCCGCACAAATGGCATCGCCTCGATTTTCTAAAGTGATGCCTGCAACCCGACATCCACTTGTTTTCCCAGTGTTGATCTGCAGTCAACTATCCCTGCTTTAAATAACATCGATGATATTATTACATAAATATATTAATAAAATATAAATTATTTAAAATTTATTAAATTTGTTTATACTCAAAATTTGATAAATTGGCAAAAATGTTACTTTATAAATGTAATGTATATATTAATATTTCTCGATTTTTAAAATAGATATAAATATAGTAATGAATAGTTTTCTCATTCTATAAATATAAATTATTTTATTTTATTTAAATGTATTTAAAATTATTTATTTTATTTAAATATATAAAAATTAATATTCGATATTACAAAATATATAAAAGTAACATTTCTGCATGAAATGTCAAAATCATATCAGATCTTTAAAATTATTTTAAATTTTAAAATAAGAATGTTTCTAATATAGAAGTTTGGTTCAGCTAGTTAAGAATTAGATTTGAAGAACGGAATATTACAACATTATAATAAAAAAAAGTAAAAAAAATATTAAAAATTAAATACTTTAACTATAATGTAGTAAACGTAGATTTGTAATGGGGAAATATATATTTCACATATAGTCCTAATCTAATTAGGTAATATTTGGATGTGACATTTTTCTTATGTTTTTCCCACATTGTGGGGCAAATAATTATCCCTTAATAACTAAAAAAATAACTACCTCTCGAACTACAATCTTAAGTTTTTTAATATAAGTTTTTCTAACCATTTTACTAAATCTCTATTTATAAGTATATTTCATGACATGTTTTCTAATCTTATTTCATGACTTCCCATATTTTATTCTATTTTTTCACAACTTTAATAGAGACTTAAATTTTATGTCATTTTTTCACAATTTTTATTACATATTTTCCTTCATTTTGTTTACCTTACTCAATGACAAAATATCGCTCTTAAACGAATATATTGGTACTCTGATTTAAATATATCTTATATATCTGAGATATATCGTATTTATCGAAGATATATCGAGAATATTTTTACATAAATATTAATAAAATATAAATGTCACGATCTAACTCAATGTGGACCTAAGACTAAAATGGGAAGGCATATGTCACCGAAACCCGTGAGTGCCTTATTGAAATATTCATACCGACTATCATACGATCACCTGACTATATATCCACATACATATATATGATATGCTCAGATGCCAAACATCAATAGGGAGAAATAAAGTCTCGATCCCACATACACCGTCATCATACACAAAATGAACAGAATTATCTGAATTACAAAACATCTAATATTCCAAAGTACTGCAGTGACACCTAGATTAAGTAGACAAAGATTAATACTATCATAATAGTACATGTAACCGCCGTGAAGGGAGAGATTTTGGCGGTTATCAAGGATCTATAAGGAGGAATTTACAAGCATTCGAAAATAATTCGAGACCGTCGGGCCTCCCGAGAGTGAGTTAATATCATATAATTCATACCACATCTACAACCAATTATCATACATACTTACAGTAATTCATAATGTAAACATGGTAATGAAATTCATATTAATAGCAGATCTAATTGTGTATATCGCACCTCAAAGATATTTCATGTCATAACACAAATATCACATCAATCGAGAACACTGGCAAAGACCCTATACTCCAATACTATAAGCCCTACGCTTCCTTTCAACTAATGAGACCGGCGCCCGAGAGAATGCTCGACCGTGGTCCTAACTCCACGACACTTAATCCAATAACCTATAGCCTAAGCGCCCGAAATGCTTTCGACCCGGGGTCCTTACACTCCGGCAACTAACATATCATAATCCATAGCCGAGGCGCCCGAGTAACGCTGACGGGGACCTTACCTCGCGGCATCCCGGAAAAGCGCTCAACGGGAACTCATGTCCATAACCATAAACCTGTAACCTAATCTGATCAATACCGGTGCGCACGCGGTCCTGATGTAACCCATTAGGTGGTATGTCCTGCTATAGTTCCCATTACAAACATTTCAAATACAATGCACAGCAATATCACACCCAACAATACACACTCACATCCATCATCATAACAGTCTCATATGCAGATATATTTCATATCAAACTAAATAATTTAATTACCATAGTAAATTCAATTCCAATAGTAATAATCATGTCGTGATGATGGGGTGTAGCCTAATGCCATAAATGCTATGCAATGCATGCAGATGATGTGTCATAAACTATATGATATCAGCTCACGGAAAAGTAGGGTCTCGAGCCGCTTCCTACGCCTCGAGTACATACAGCGTATTTGTCGACAATCTAGAATAGAAAAGACATAATCAATAATAAAGATGAGGTTTAAGCTTGCTTTCTGAATAAACTAACGAGCAATTCTGACTAGGCGGAGTATAAAGCACATCTAGATTCTCTGAAATTTCGTGAACCTCCCTGGCTTGGACTTAACTCCTTGTAAAACAAGTCCAGAACCTGCTAAATAACATTTCCAATATACATAGTAAATCAAACATCGAGCCGGGCCACACAACTACCATTTTATTGCGGGCTAGTCCCAATCCATCAAATCAACAATTGTATTCGCGTACACAATCAATCTTATTAACTACTTCGGATCATACAATACAAGTAACTAATTCAACGTAGTCCGAAATACAGTGGACATATTCAACATACATTATCGAACAATTAAAATCGATTATCGGACAAATACACGATTAGAGTTCACACACATTTTAGGGTATAGATTCTTTACCGAGGCTCGAATGCGGAAACTGATCACACCGTCGGAACCACGGAACGGGGACGAACGTTCTGTCCTGGGCACGCTTCAGGTCGGCGTAGCCGTAGGCGGTGGCGAGAAAAATCCAAGGTGGAGTGGGGTGGGTTGAGAGCTGCAGCGAAGCCCTTGGCTCCAGGAACCCAAAAATGTGATCGTTTTCGTCAGAGGACCACCGGAGTGGCCGGAATCGGCCCCGACAGTCCCCAACTCCGGCGAGAGCTTCCCCCTTGGTTCACTTGGCGAACGTTCTTGGGCGTGGTCAGGATGGATCCTTAGTTTTTGGGGCGGGGGTTCGGATCTGGGGTCGGCAGGCGGAGAGTGGCAGAAAAATAATGGCGTGGACGGCGGTGGCGGCAGGGCGAGGAGAGACCTGCGGCGTGATTCGAAACGGCCGGTTCCCGAGCCCCGAATCGAGCAAGAGCAAAGTGGCGGTGATGGGGCGCCTTTCCCCGGCGTCGGACGAGGCGGACCGGTGGCGGAGGCGCGGCGATCGGCGAGCGGGAGTGGCGGCAAGTGAGGTGTCGGGTGAGAGAGAAGGGTTTTTTGGTTTGATAGTTTTGCCCCCTTTCCAATTTAGCCCTTAATCAACTTTTAATTAATATTTTAATAAATCAAAAAATAATATTAAAACAATTATGGAAATAATTTAAATGGCCCATTCTGAGTATTACATTCTCCCCCTTGAGAAAATTCGTCCTCGAATTTAAGAATAGAAACATACCTCATTACTGGAACAAGTATGGGTATGAACATCGCATCTCCTGCTCGGATTCCCAAGTGCACTCTTAGTGAATGGATTACTTGCCATAGGACTTTGACCGTAGGATAGGCTTTTTGGTGAGGTTGTGAACTGAGTATCCTGATAGCTACGGTCGCTCCTCATACGTCAAATCTCATGCGATCTCTACGCTTCTTGGGCTGTAGTACATGTGAAGGATCGTACGTGCTTCCTCAACATGAATATATGAAAGGCCAGGATTGAATATTGGCGTGGGAGTGGCAGCTCCGGTCGGTAGGCTACATCGACTCATCCTGATCTCGAATGGTCCAGCGTGCGAGGTGCTAATTTCCTCTTGCAAATCTCATCACGCTTCGCATCGGGAAACCTTAGGAATATGCTCACCTACACCAAACTCCATGTGTTTCCTCTTGGGTCGGCGTAGCTCTTAAGCTCTATTTGGCTTGGTCCTCAACCGATCTCGAATAATAGGAATCTTCGAGGAAGTAATTTGGACCAATTCGGGACTTGTGCTTCCTCATGACCTTCCCGACAAGCGGCGATCTACACTTCCTACCATACAATGCCTCGTAAGGCGCCATACCGATACTAGCATGATAACTGTTGTTATGCGAACTCCACAGGTAAATGCGATCCCATTGGCCTCCAGAATCCATTACACATCAACAGCATGTCTCCAATGTCACTGAATAGTCCTCTCGAATTTGTCCATCCGTCGAGGGTGAAAAGGCGTGCTAAAAGTCAATCGAGTACCAAGCTCCTCATGAAGTTTCCGCCAAAAACCTAGAAGTGGCGGGCCCTCGTCGAGACACAATCGGCGGGATCGTGAAGACTAACAATCTATCAATATACACCTAGCATACTTGGCTACGGAAAAAGAAGTTATTCTTTCAGGCCAAGGGAAGTGAATGCCGACTTAGTCATTCGATCGACTATCACCCAAATGGAATCATACCACCCTTGCGAGGGTTAAAGTAACCCAGTCACAAAGTCCGTGGTAATATTCTCCCATTTCCACTACGGAATGGGGAGTGTTCTAGCAACCAGGCGGCCGATGCTCGAGTTTGACCTGGCGGCAAGTCGAACGCGGATACAAACTTTCAGCTACATCCTTCTTCATACCACTCCACCAATAGTTACCCTTAAGATCATGATACATCTTAACATTGGAACGGGATGAATCTTGTAGGTAATAGTGAGCCTACTCCCATAATCTCTTTTCTAAGTCCATCGACATCGGGGACGCCTGATCTAGTACCAATCTCTCAGCGTGCCATCTTCCACGATCACCACCGAATCGCTGCCCCGATCTCTTGAACCTTATCCATAATTTTCATCAAGCGTAAGGTCTACGCATTGAGTTGTCTTAATTCTGTCCATCGGGCGGTTGACTACGAAATGTGCTAAAAGTGCTCAGGACCCCAACACCTCTAGTTTGTAAACCACGATCGCCACAAAGTTATGGAAAACCATAGTCGATTGGCTTTCTTTGCGCTAATGTGGCGAGGGCGCTTGATGATTTCCTACTCAAAGCATCTTGCCACCACATTAGCCTTGCCTGGGTGATATTGAATCGTACAATCATAGTCCTTAAGCAACTCCAACCATCTTCTACGTCTGAATTTAGCTCCCTCTTCTTGAAAAATATATTTTAAACTCTTGTGATCACATTGAAGATATCACCATCTCACCATACGGGGTAATGTCTCGGATCTTATTAAAAATCACGGCCGCCATCTCAGTCATGAGTGGGGTAATTACGCTCGTGCTTCTTCGGTACCTAGAGAAGCATAAGCAATCACCACCTTACCGTCTTTGCATCAATACACACCCCAATCCGACTACGGAATCCATGATACAACATAACCTCCACGTACCGAGAAGGAGTAATGTGTATTTAGACGAGAGGTCAAACAATCCCGCTGACTTTTGAAAACTCGCCTCACAAATCATCCCACTTTGAAACCTCACGTTCTTACGGGTTAGCAGGTGTCAGGGGTGCGGCGATCTCGAAAAATCACGCACGAAGCAGCTGATAATAGCAGGCTAAACCCGAGGGAACCGAGATCTCGGTCACCGTGGTTGGTCTGCGCGATCCATCACTTTGCCTCTATCTAGCCGGGATCGCGAATACCTTCCTTGATACTACATGTCTAAGAAGGCTACACTATCCAGCCAAAATTCACACTTGGAGAATTTGGCATATAATTGCTACTCCCTCAAAGTCTGCAATACTATCCTTAAATGCTCTACATGCTCCTCCTCGCTCCGAGAATATACTAAGATATCATCAATGAACACAATTACAAAGTGATCCCGGGAAGGGTTTGAACTCTTTGTGTTCATCATCAAATCCCATAAAGAGTTGCCGCGCATTTCTGAGTGAGTCGAAAGACATTACTAGGAAACTTCATAATGGCCGTACCTCGTCTGAATCTTTGTCTTCGGAACATCCTCATACATATCTTATCCCTTCGGTGATGATGGCATAAACGTAGGTGTCAATCTTGAAAAAAACACATGATGCACCACTGGAAGGCGATCAAACAAGAGTCATCTATTCGGGAGCGGATGTTGTACGTATTGTCGCCTTGTTCAGGTGTCATGTATTAGTCTATACATAGCCGCAGGAACATCTTTCTTCCTTCTACCTGAATAGCACGGGGCACCCAGGGAGAAGTACTAGGCCTGACAAAACCTTTGTCTAACAAATCCTGTAACTGCTCCTTCAGCTCCTTCAACTATGCAAGTGCCATCCTATAAGGTGGCAAGGAGATAGAAGCGTGCCGGGAAGAATTTACATCCGACAAAATTCTATCTCTCTGTCGGTGGCAACTGGCAACTCTCTGAAACATCGGGAAATTCACAGCGATAGGGACATGCGTCAACTTTACTTATCCACGGTGAAGGTGTCCCTCACAAGAGCCGGATAATACAGCGCCCCGTAACATCCTTCTAGCATCAATAGTGAGATTAAAATTAGAAGGAACTGGTATCGCTCACCACAAAACTGAGCTACGAATCCCACGGAATCAGGAGAAAATGTGTTCTCTCGTGATCCGAGGTGGCGTAGTGCACGGCCAACCAATCCATACCCGGAATAACGCAAATCATCCATCCAGCAAAATAGATCCGTGAGGTCTGCGCGCCTACTACGAATCGGGCACGATGGAAAGTAATTATCTGCCTCCTAAGGCATCACTTTCCAGAGGGGTAGTGATGACCAGCAGTCTCAGAAGTCTGGCCCGGATTTGAACACCAAGCCTAAATGCAAGCTAGGAGACACAAAGGGTGTGTGGCACCGGATCTAATAACACTAGCCTTAGTATAACGGGCCAGGAATAGTACGTCTGACGGCATTTGAGCCCCACGGCGTCAGGAGTGAGTGTAAGGGCTGCGGCGACCGCGTCGGCTGGTAGGAGCTCGAATCGACCACGGCCTACCACTCATACGCACTCGGAGCTCTACCTCCCATATCCACGGCCTGCTTTGTCACTATCTTTGCTTCCCGCTGGGGACAGGCGTCGATGAGCTGGGCGAGGGCAACACTGGCCTGCGAACCACTGAGGAAGAAAAGAGCTCTTTGTTGCGGAAATCTAGGACATGGTTGGCCCGCATGGCTTGACTCTCCACACCTAAAACAAACTCCACTAGCCGCCATGCAAGGGCCTGCAGCTGCCCCGATGCATCCGCCCACACTTTGTTTTATCTTGGTGCGAACTAGCGACTCTTTGTACCGAGCATGACTCTGTCCCCCTTGAACTATAGCCCCAGCAGGCTGAAGCCCTGTCAATCACACAGGAAGCCTCTATAACCCTTCTGATTGCGTCTACCCTTCTTGTGACCCCTTGGTCTAAATTGCTCTGTCTCTTGGCTGTACCAGTAGTACCTGTACCACCATAATCTTTGTGGCTACGGCGTGTATAGTTTGCTCCTACGTGCGGGTCTTCTTCTGCTTTTTCATCTGCTAAGATACCATGAAGGCGGAGTCGGTCTCCATCGTCTCTCGCTTCATCGGTGACCTCGAAGCCGCCTCGGCATGCAAGGATACTAAAATGTAGTCCCAGCCCGGTGATGTACTTACTACGTCTTGCGACCTCGTTTGCAGCTAACTAGAACAAAATTTACTAAGATACATAACCCTGCGGTGTACTCCACTCTGGACATATCTCATCTCTCTTGGTACACTCAAAGCTTGTCTTCGATGCTCTTGCCTCATAGCCAAAAGAAATGTAGTTATCTTCAAATCTCTCCACTGATGAGGCCATGTCATACCCTCGAAACGACGATGTAATCCTTGTACCCTTTGCCGTACTAAGCCCTGCTTGAGGGCTTTACCATCTCAATAGTCGGAGTCTATCGGATGCTCTCGGATCAAAATGCTCTCTTCTCCACTTGATCGAAGAAAATCCATTGGGTCTGGATACCCCATCAAATACAACCTCATTAAACTTTGGTGTCTTGGAACAAGGAATGTGATGCGGGTGAATCTGATCCACCGGAGTTGAGAACTATTAGTAGCTTTCTTGCAGTGATGCTCATAAGTTCTTTGGAGGTACATGCACTTTTGATCATACGCGAAAATGCCTCCATAGTGGCTGGCGAAACACGAGGGTCTGGCGTACTGGCGTAGGGCATATTAACTGTGGCTCCGGCACGTGGCTGCGTCAGCCGTGCACCGTAGGCGCACGGGCCTACCCACGTCTGCTCGCCCTCTCCGGGCGGTGGATTGGGGTGGGGACACCTCATCTTGGGCCTCTGGGCCTCATCATCGGCTGTGCGACCTCGTATTCTTGCCGTGCAGAGCATCGGCTCTTGTTGCATTAACCCTCGATCTCTTGAGTCTCATGCGAAAAGTAAACACAAGACTATCAGGATACTAACATGAGGCATACTGGGCCCAGCCAGAAGCTAGATGCAATGGTGACAAACAAAAGACGAACTTCGATCCTAGTCACCATGATCACTGGAAACTTAGACTCTAGGTATGAAATGAACTATAGCTACGATACGACTTAATAGAAGGTGCGACACGGGGAAAAATTGTGCAGGCACTAGGGAATGGGAAGGCATAAGGCCACGAAACCAGTAGCAAATATAAATGAAATATTCATCACGAGCTATCATCCCGATCACTGACTATATATCCACATACATATCATATGATATGCTTTCAGATGCCAAACATAGATAGGGAGAAATAAAGTCTCGATCCACATACACCGTCATCATACACAAAATGAACAGAATTATCTGAATTACAAAACATCTAATATTCCAAAGTACTGCAGTGACACCTAGATTAAGTAGACAAAGATTAATACTATCATAATAGTACATGTAACCGCCGTGAAGGGAGAGAATTCGGCGGGTTATCAAGGATCTGGAGAAGGAGGACTGACAGTACCTGAAAAATAATTTGAGACTGTCAGTCTCGAGAGTGAGTTAATATCATATAATTCATACCACATCTACAACCAAATATCATACATACTTACAGTAATTCATAATGTAAACATAATAATGAAATTCATATTAATAAAGAGATTCACATAATTGTGTATACCTTTTCGGCATATTTCATGTCATAACCTGAATATCACATCAATTGAGAACTACTTGGGACCCTATGCTCGATACTATAAGCCTACGGCTCTCTTTCAAATCAATGAAATTTGGCGCCCAGGAATGCTTTCGACGGGGTCCTTAACTCCAGTCGACACTTAATCGATAACCTATATTTGGCGGCAGAGAAATGCTGGAAGCGGGGTCGCCTCAAGAGCAACTAACATATCATAATCCATAGCGCGAGAGTAGCAGCTCAACCGAGGGGACCTTACTCCAGGCATCCCGAGAAAGCGCTCAGCCGGGGAACTCGCTGTCCATAACCATAAACACCTAATCGATTAATACGGGTGTATGATCACGATGTAACCATTAGGTGGTATGTCACGCTATAGTTCCCATTACAAACATTTCAAATACAATGCACTGACAATATCACACCAGCAATACACTCATCCATCATCGCCGAGTCTCGCTCATATGCGAGGATATATTTCATATCCAAACTAAATAATTTAATTACCATAGTAAGTGATTAGATAGTAATAATCATGTCGTGATGATGGGGTGTAGCCTAATGCCGTAAATGCTATGCAATGCATGAAGATGATGTGTTATAAACTATATGATATCAACTCACTGAAGGATCGGGTCTCAGAGCCGCTTTTACGCCTCAGGCTGCCCTGGCGGAGCTGTCGGAAAATCTAGAATAGAAAAGACATAATCAATATCAAGATTGAGGTTTAAGCAATACCTTGAGACTCTTACTAGACAATTCACAAGCAGACCGATATAAAGTTACATCTAAATTCTAACGAAATTTCTATATCCTCCTTCTAAAACTCGGACTTAACTCCTGTAAAACAAGTCCGTAAATCTGCAAATAACATTTCCAATATACATAGTAACAACATCGAGCCGGGCCACAATAACTACCATTTTATTGCCCGACTCGTCCCAATCCATCAAATCAACAATTTGTATTCGCAATATACACAATCAATCTTGCCAACTACTTTGACCATACAATACAAGTAACTAATTCAACGTAGTCCCGAAATACGTAAAGGGTTGATATTCAACATACATTATCAACAATTAAAATCGACATTCGGACAAATACACGAATAGAGTTCACACACATTTTAGGGTATAGATTCTCATCGAGGCGTTCGAACGCGGAACCGATCACACCGCTTCGAATCCACTTAATCCGGGATCTAACGCTCGTCCCGGGCACGCCCCCGAGGTCCGCTCGCCGCCGACGGCGGTCGAAAAATCCCAAGGTCAGTTTGAAATTGGGTCTAAAGGCACACACGCTGGAAGCCTGGCTCCAGGAACCCAAAATGTGATCGTTCGCCGAGGATCTCACCGAGGGCCGGTCGCCCCGACAGCCCCTAACTCCGGCGAGCTCTTCGCTCACCGGCGAAACGCTCTGAACGCCGATCAAGGATGGATCCTAAGCTTCGGGGCGAGGGGTTCAGATCCGTCTGGCCACGAGGTGGCCAAAACACCTGGACAGCGATGGCGTAGCGGCGATGGTAGAGACTTTCATGCGATGATTCCTACGAACGGCAGCTTTCAAAGTAGATCGTGAGCAAGGCAAGGGTGGCTATGGATGGAAACGCTTTCCGGGCCGATCACGGACGGCGGGGTCGGAGATCTACCGACGGCTACGGCGTGGTGGCGCCAACAAAGAGGTGCTCAGGAGTGAGAGAGATATTTTTTTTTTTGGTTTGATAGTTTTGCCCCCCTTTCAATTTAGCCCTTAATCAACTTTTAATTAATATTTTAATAAATCAAAATAAATATTAAAACAATTATGGAAATAATTTAAATGGCCAAATTTACGGGTATTACAATAAATTATTTAAAATTCATTAAAAATGTTTATAATTTTAAATTTTTGATAAAATAAGTAAAAAATTTGCTTTGTTAAAATGTAATGCATATATTAATACTTTACTCCTTTCATATATATCCGATAATGTAAATGTACTCATTCCAGCCCTATGTATATGTGTAAAAAAAAAAAAATCGATTAAATTTGCGATATATTATATATATATCGGAGATATATGGGATATATTGGTGGATATTTTTACGTAAATATCAATAAAATATAAATTATTTAAATTGTTTATAATTTTAAATTTTGATAAAATAAGTAAAGAAGTTATTTTATAAATGTAATGTATATATTAATAATTCGATTTTCTGATATCCATAATATAATGTATCAAGATATATATCCGAGCATCTTCGATATCTCCGATATATCGCAGTGAATATTTACATAAATATTAATAAATATAAATTATTCAAAATTCATTAAAATTTGTTTATAATTTTATATTTTGATAAAATAAGTAAAATGTTATTTTATAAATATAATGTATATATTAATAATTCGATTTTTAAATATATGTAAATATAATGAATAATCGATTTCGTTTCTATAAATAAATTATATAATTCTATAAATATATAAAAGTAACATATTAAAAAAAAAAAAATATATATATATATATATATATATATATATATATATATATATATATATATATATATAGTATATATATATATATATATATATATATATATATATATATATATATATATATATATATATATATATATATATATATATATATATAAAGTAACATTAAATATGAGAATCATATCATATCTTAAAATGATTTTCAAAAATATTTTTATCTCAAATTTGACAATATCCTAAAAATATATTTTAATATATGAATTATCTTTTTTATATTTTTATAAGTTTAAAAAATTGTTATATTTTATATATCTTTTTTACTATTAATAATTATGTATAAGATATAAATATTAAAATAAATTGTTGATATATATGGTTGAATATTAGATGATAAAATCGTTGATTTATTGAGGATATATTGGCGATTTTATCCAAAATGTCATCAATTTTGAAACCACGCCTTTAAATTTTTCATTAAAGATTGCCTTAAATCTCTTCCTGATACTGGTAAACTCTTATCAAAATATCATCCATTTTGAAACTCCACACCTATATGTAAAACCCTTATATATATTTTATCTAAAACTTTAATAATATCCTAAAAATATATTTTAATACATGGATTATCTTTTATATTTAAAGTTTAAAAATCATCATATTTCATATCTTTTTACTATTAATAAATATGTGTAAGATATGAATATTAAAATAAATTGTTGATGTATAATATGAATGCTTTTACCTAAATAATTTGTGATTTTAGTGTTTAATATATCTCATTTATCATGTCATAAAATTATTATAATTTCACTTTTATTTCATTTATATTTTATCCATTTAGTTTTGTTTTTGCTTAAATATATAATAATAATACTAAATATATATATATATATATATATATATATATATATATATATATATATATATATATATGTTCCTATATACTATATTAGAAATATAACATAAGCTGATTTTAGTAAATGGTTAGAAAAACTTATATTAAAAAGCTTAAGATTATTGGTTAAAAGGTAGTTATTTTTAGTTATTAAGGGATAATTATTTGCCCCACAATGTGAGAAAAACATAATAAAAATGTCACATCTAAATATTACCTAGCTAAATTAGGACTATGTGTGAAATATATATTTCCCCACTACAAATCAACGTCTACTACATTATAGTTAAAATTTTAATTTTAATGTTTTTTAATGCTTTATTGCAATGTCAGTATTCCCCGCTTCTTCCAATTTAATTCTTAACATTTGAACCAGACCTCTTTGATAGAAACATTCTTATTTTAAAATTACAAAAAAAATTCAAAATTAAATTTTAAGATACGATATGATTTTTCACATTTCATGCAATGAATGTTACTTTATATATGTATAAATAAATAAATAAAATTTAAATACTTTTAAATGAAATAAATAATTTATATTTATAGAATGAAATCAATTATTCATTATATTTATACATTTAAAATCGATGTATTAATATATACATTATATTTATAAAATAACTTTTTTACTTATTTTATCAAATTTTAAAAATTTTAAATTATTTATAATGAATTCAAATAATTTATATTTTATTGATATTTATGTAAAATATCCACCGATATCTAGATATATCTCCATAATGCATACATTACATATTATTGGATATCGAAATCAAGTATTATATACATTACATTTATAAAATAACATTTTTACTTATTTTATCAAATTATAAACAATTTTTAATGAATTTTAAATAATTTTTATTTTATTGATATTTATGTAAAAATATCAATCGATATATCTCCGATATATCGAATATATCTCATATATCTCCGATATATTTCATATATCTCATATATCTCTGATATATCCGATATATCTCCAATATATCCGAAATTCAGCAAAATTTATATATATCTCGTGAAATCCGATATTTTAATTATTGAGTAAAGCAGAGAATACAAAGACAATAAAATTCTAAGAAAATGACATAAAAATTTAATTTCTATTAAATTTGTGAAAAATATACTAAAATATGGAAGACATGCAAATAAGATTGAAAACATGTAAAATATAATATAAATCGATTTAGTAAAATGTGGTTAGAAAACTTATATTATAAAACTTAGATTATACGTTAAAGATAGTTATATTTCAAGATTATGGATAATTATTTGTCCCAAAATGTGAGAAAAACATAATAAAATGTTACATCCAGATATTACCTGAAGTTAGATTAATGATCGTGTGTGGAAAGACTTATTTCACTACAAATCAATGTCTACTACATTATAGTTAAAGTATTTAATTTTTATTTTTTATTTTATTTTTTTGTTATAATGTTGTAGTATCATGTTCTTCCAAATTAATTCTAACATTCTCAATCAGCCTCTTGATATAAACATTCTTGTTTAAAATTTAAAATTTTGAAAATAATTTTTAGATAATATGATTTTTCATATTCTTTCATAGAAAAAGAATGTTACTTTATATATATATATTTTTTGATATCGGAATGTTACTTTTTATATATTTAAATAAATAAATAAAATTTAAATACATTTAAATAAAAATAAATAATTTATATTTATAGAATGAAATCAATTATTCATTATATTTATATATTTAAAATCAAAGTATTAATATATACATTATATTTATAAAATAATTTTTTTACTTATTTTATCAAAATTTAAAATTATAAAAAAATTTAATGAATTTTAAATAATTTATATTTTATTGATATTTATGTAAACATATCTCACTCATATATTGGATATATTCTGAGATATTGGATATATATTCGATATATCATATATATTTCTATATATCAAATATTTTATTATATATCTCTGATACATTAGATTATCGGATATCGGAAAATTGAAGTATTAATATATACATTACATTTATAAAATAACCTTTTTATTTATTTTATCAAAATTTAAAATTATATATATATAGATTTTTTGATATCTGAATGTTACTTTTTATATAAAAATTTTTAACTTTCTATTTTTGAAATTACAAAAAAAACATACTAAAAGCATAAAAAAAAAATGTATATAAAACCTAACCCACCGTGGATGAAACAAATCCAAACGCATGAAACCTAAATCCAAACGCGAGCTTCCTCTTCGTTCTAAAGCCCAAATCCAAACGCGAGCTTCGTCTTCGTTCTGAAACCCACAGTCCCTCCACCCAGCTTTTATACACTTTCTTATACATTCTTGTTTTTTCTTTTCTGTTTCTATAACTTATATTTTCGCTTTTCTTGCTGTTTGATACCCCGTAAAATCCAAGATTGCGATAAAGTAGAAATAGAAATTTCGTCGGTAAATCCCGAATTTTTCTAGATTCGAATGACGGAATCTGACTTCTCCGTCAACTCATATCTCGCTGAATTTAAATACCACGCCGACTCCTCAGGATTCCGAGCTGGTCGATTTCACGCTTTTCGAGGCGGTGCCTGATGACACACGCAAGAAAGTTATGGATGCCACATGGCACCACAAGTGCGCGACACTGGCATTTAATTCCATTATCGGCCACCAAATCCACGCTGAAGGTAATTGATTTGCTACTACATTAAACCACTTGAGCGCATTTATCACATGCGACTATAATAAAAGTAAAGGATGAAAAATTCCAGAGCCACACCTTATTGAGGAAGGAGAGGGCAATTTCCTCCCTTGGATCGACGTAAGATTTCTCCAAAAGGAAAAAGGACCAAAGGAGAAAAGAGAAAACGAAGAGAAACGAGAGAAAATGAAAGGAAACGGTAATATAAAAGAGAAAAATGAAAAGAAAAGCAAAAGGAGATAAAAGAGCTCAAGGAAAGGAAAACGCTGGGAGGAAGAAAGGAAAAAAGTGGATGCGCAGGGTTTGTTCTCCCATTTTAAAGGGAGAGAGAGTCTTCCTTCTCTCTAGGTTAGTAGAGATCCGACCGGGCTGATTCCTTCGGCATGCTAAGGGAAGGTTCTCCTATACGAAGAGGACAACGCTGCGGACTCCTAGCTGGGAGTTTCTTCAACTTCCAAGAGGTAGGATATTTTCCTACTCGATTTACTTTTTAGCCTAAAGGCTTTATAATGGTAGGGATTGTCAGGAGGCTACGAGAGGCTACAGAATTGGCCTGAGCCACGTGACTAAGGCATTATCTACGACCGATCGACGACCGCTGGGGTTAGAGTTTTTTAAATTAGAAACCTAAAGTTTCTAGGTATCATGGTTGTTTGATGTGATGATAAGGATCAGAACCAAAATGGTCTGGCGTTTGCTAAGGGCCGAGGTACCCCTCGCTGAATGGTCCCAAGTTGGAGACCAATCAGGTGTTATGGCTTCGCTTGACAACATGTTAAGTGTGGAAATGTTATAACATGTACGCTTGTATTTATTAATGTGTTTTGCATGAGGTAGATTATATGTATCAATTATAATTTTCCGTAGGTTTGTAAATGTTTGGCGTAGTGCTCATTCATGCATGTAACATGAGGAAAATGTATCATATCATGCATTTCATATGCACTACACACCGTGACGTGTCTATGGTAGTGCAGGAAAGCGTTTATTCATCAAGAAAGCAGGAGTGGGTCAGAACTCGGGAAAATGACAAAGTCCAAGGAGATTCACGAGGGTGTAAATGATCAAAAATGATAAATTACATGTTTCGCGAGTAAGTTGGGGTAGATCCTCCTCGTAGTGAAAGTCCTACGCTTTATTCACTAAGTAGATGAATCCCTTAATACGCAGTTTGTGAAAATGTTGAAAAGGCGGCGCGCCCCACGGCAAACCCGTAAACTGCGGCCCACAAAATAGCCGCAGTTAATCAAAATCGTTTGATAAATAAAATCGAGGGTGTCCAAATGGTTTAGCCATGGTGTGACAGTTTTAGGCACGCCAGTATTATCAAAGAGGGAGTTTCATTGACTCAGTCATGGAGTACTTAGGATTGCATCTCATGCATGATATAGACATTTCATATAGAAAATAATCAGATGGAATGTGATTGATTGTTTATATATGCCATTGCATGATTTTAGGTGGGGAGTAACCTGTAGGGAAAAACTTTCACTGGCTTTGCCTACCTCGCCGTGGGACCCTTCGTGCACAGACTATCCAGTGGAGACAAGACGCTAGAGAGGTATCTATTGAGAAGAAAGCCGAAATGTGGCTTTACGTAAATATTTTGAACATGTATAATCTTGTAAAATACTTATGAAATTATGAGAATATAGTGGATTATTTTGTTTTATGAGTATGGATGTATGGGCCCCAAGTGGCTATTTTACTCATGTGCGTGCCTCATGACATGAGACATGTAGATTTCCGCAGGTTGACGGGTAGTCAACGGACCCCCTGAAAATGGGGCGTCACACAAGCCATCATCGAAATTCGAATTTATACTCCGGCCACGTCCACTTCGACGGTTTCCATTATCGCGAAAGCCTCTACCAATGCCGCCGCCGAGCCCCCGTCGTGACCAAAAAGTCGCTTCCCAAGCCGAGAGGCCTCGGCGGGTAACTCCTCGTTCTCTTAATTGTGATTATGGGACTAGTCCGTGATGGATTCGAATTTGGCATTGAAATAGCGTGGACTCTTCGGAGTCTTATCATGGATTGCTAGTTGAATTTGGTCAGGAAAATCTCAAAATAACAAGACGCAGTTCAGCCGAATTGTGAATAAGAAGATTGAGAGTGAGGTCAGTGAGGTCAATCAAATTTATTGAAAAGTTGGAGTGAGATGTTGGAGAAGAAGTTAGGGAGTTGAAATGGGAATTTTGAGCAAAGATTTGACAAAATAATTGATGATTTGATGAATATTAGGGGTTGATAATGGAGACATGGAAGTGACTTCGATGATACCACATGACAACCGTAAACATGCTTCTAAAAGAAATCCAGAGGCCTTGTAGTGGCCATCATGCATTTCTTAGCTCTCGTGGGGCCATGGCTGTTAGGCACCTCGCATCATTTATTACTCCGAAGGTTAGCGCCGGTTCCGAAAGATAAGTCTAACTATGGTTTACAAAGATTCAGAGAAGATGTTGAAACCGAGTTTTAAAGAGTTCGGTTAGTGTTTTCCTCTGAAAGGGGATAGTGGATTTGTTCGTGATTGGGACCGAAACAACCATTATCCCATGCCTATTACTTTAGAACATGTTGACAAGGTGATGTTTCGTTCTATGTTATTTTGAGTACCCCGCCCCTTCTATTTTATGACACGAGCAAATCATAGTTTAGCTGGCCCTCTGCTTGCAAATTGTTGATTCATATAAGTATAGAAATTTTGTACACATTCACAATCCAGATAGATCTAATGAAAGGTCAAAGCTATGCACTACAAGTATGGTTGTAAGACGCGTTTGATATCCCCATCATTTTTTCAATTTTAAGTTGGTAATGTAAGCTAGTCTGCTCTTATGCATATTTATTTATTGCCTATCGATGTAATTTTGGCTGTTCTGTCTTGAACATCTAAAGACCTGGCGTATTTATAACTTTGATTTGAACATGAGCAAAGCAAGTGGACATTTACAGATCAAACGCTCCCAAGAACTGGTCTTCTGGCTATGGATGGCATCAAGAACACAATGCTGATATAGAGTCAACCTGAAAGATGTTTTTCATGAGTTTAGCTATGACCTTGAGAACAAGAATGCACAAACCTTCAATGTGTCGACCTTAGTTGTCCGGTCTTGTGGACACTCGCCGTTTGACTTCACACGAATCCATGGAAGCCTCTTCCTCATACTTGCATCTATCTATACATGTGTCCATGGTCATGAGCCCACCTCTGCTTCGGATACGCGACAGCCTTGATTCTCCCGCCCGTCTGAATTGGGATCTTATTCTTCGCTTTTGCATCCACATGCAGTGGTCTTGTTTTTAACATGATATCATGTTCTAAACCCTTTTAATTTACTATGTATAGATCTTTAATTTTTTTTTTCTTTATAGATTTATGTTTCCCTCTTCCTCGTCGTGACGCCCTAAAAACCCGGGGTCCGCTGATCACCCACACAACCTTACGGAATATTAGGCGGAGCCGTCCCGCTTTAACCACACCACTTTAGAAAATCAGCAAGAGCCCCTTTGTACGGAGCTCTACCTAACATGCACTCGTGATATACTGGGTCCTAAAATGAAATTCAATATATACAATATATCCAAGAGATCAAATCACATGAGTACAACACACACTTCATTCACAACGATACCATAATACATACTTCAACTATGAATCTAACTATATACCCAATAGTTACAAGAGTTCAAATGTTTTATTCTATACAACATATATTAAAATTAGGAAAATTCTAATACATGTAGACAATCGTAAGAAAAGCGAAGCCACAATCAGAGCTTTTCTTCTAATCCACGGTCTCTGGAGATGAGCACCTTCACCTCTTGTCTTATTTATATTTTTTTGTGAAAGGGGATCCCACGACGGGGTGAGCTAAACTAGTAGGAGAATGCCCCTAAGTGGGCTACTCACCACCTAAGTGCAGTGCAATGTTCAATTTAAGCAAACATTCAAGCAAATGCATGATCCTACTTGATTATCTATGAGCCAACTGGATCAGGTCCTCACTTGAGCTCTCTCACTCTTACAAACTAAGGCATGAGGTATCATTTTATTAGTGGGCAACCCTGGAGTAGATATATATCAGACAGACAGCTCAGACGATTGATATATATTAATTGTTTGTGGACTCTACTTAAGTGAATATATATCATTTGGCTGCTTTCAGAAGCGGTGATATATTATTTGATTGAACTACCTAGATAATTATCAATTGACCTTCAAGCGATTAGTATTTATGGCGGCACACAATGAACCGACTTACGATTTACAATAAACACGGGTTGTTACATGGCTTTAGCAGAATATTTATAAAAATAAACGTGAATATTCTTTTTAAAAGATTCTTTTAAGATCGTAAAAAATGCAAGTCTTTTACTTTTCTTTTACTATAGTTTATAAACTATACCCCATCTTATCTCGGCCCTCCTACCTCCCACCTATCGATTGGGAGCTTGACTTTCTAGCTACGCTTGATCCCATTTCAATCTGCCTTCATTCAATCGATTCATCTCTATGAGCAAGTAAGATCACTTTCCACTCAGGTTCCTCAGAAAGATTCCTCAGTTCTTCCACGCGACTAATTTTCCTCTTTGTTCTTTTGTTCGGTGGGTTGGTGGTGAGCCAGGAAGCGGGATGAGGATCAAATCTGTTTTATTTATTATTGATCATTGTATGGAATTAAAATGAAGAACATTTTTCATAGTTCATTTCTTTTATTAGTTAAAATACATTTATAAATTATAATAATTAAAATGATAAATACTGATCATTATTCTAATAAACTTTATTCATTAGATAATATTAAGAGTTGTTTTATATCTAAAATTTAATACCTTCTTGGTAAGGATGAAGATGAAGAATATGGATAAGTGTGAAAAATGATATAAAATTTAAATTCTATTCAAATTTGTATGAACAAAAATGAACTCTAAAATATGGGAAGGCATGAAATAAGATTGAAAACATGTAAAATATAACAAAGCCAGGTTTGGCAAAATGATTAAAAACTTATATTAAAAACTTATATGAATGGATGTTATTGCCACATGTAGAAAATATAAACAAAATATACTTAAATATTACATAGCTAGATTAGGACTATTAATGTGAAAACATATTTCCATATATACGATTTTCTATTATGGTGATTGTTTGTTTTTTAAATGCTTTTGCACAGCTTTGTCTCTATATATTATGTCATTTTTGCATATTTTCCCGTCAATTCTTAACCTTTGAGACAGGCATCTTTGATAAAGCATTCTTATTTTAGATAAATTTTTTTCAATATTAATTTTGAATCTGATATGATTTTCCATTTTGAGATGTGACTTTTTATGTATGCATGTTTCATACCATATAAATACCTTTTTATATCTATATACTATATATATATATATACCTATTAATTCTATAATATAGAGATATTACTACGTATTTATTCAATAAATAAATTTTCAAATACATTTCAAATAAAATAAATATTTACTGTATAATTAGGAAATCAATTATTCATGTATTTATCTTATTTAAAATAAATATACAACTTATCATGCATTTATAAAACATTTTTACTTATCTTATAATTTTAAGATCATAAATTATTTATAATGATTTTTAAATAATTTATATTTTATTGATATTTAATAAAATATCATGATCTATGGGATCTATCTCACGAATCTGGAGTACATTAGAATGAATATGAAATCTAAATGATATATATACATTAAATTATAAAATAACATTTTTACTTATTTTATCAAGTTTTAAAATTATAAATTTTAATGAATTTTAAATAATTATATTTTATTGATATTTATGTAAAAATATCGGATATATCTCATAACTCTATATATAAACTATATTTTTTTTATATCTTGTGATATATGATTCTATCACTATCTGCATTATATAGAATTATATTTCATATATATAAGTACTATCAGTATTTAATCTGAATATCCGTTGAAATAATATTTAGTATTGAGTAAAAGACCCAAGAGAATGAAATAAAAATATTGAATGAAATTTGTGAAAAGAACTGACATAAAATTTAAAGTCTATTAGATTTATGAAGAAAATAGAAGAATAAAATATGGAAGAGCATAAAACCATGAACCGAAATATGTAAAAGTCTAACATAGATGGGTTCACAGTAAGGTAGTTTAGAAAAACTTAGTAAAAAAAACTTAAGATTATAAGGTTAAAGATAGTTAACACTGATTCATAAGGAAAATTATTTGCCTGATGAAAAAACATAATAAAAATGTTACATTCATATATTACCTAAGCTGGACACGACTATGTGTGAAAGACTTATTCCTCACTACAAATCAACGTTTACTACATTAGAGTTAAGTATTTATTTTTATTATTTTTTTTACTTTTTTGTATATAATATTGTAGTATTTTGTTCTTCAGTCTAATTCTTAACCTTTAGACAGACCTCTTTGATAGAAATATTCTTATTTAAAATTTTAGAATTACTTTATGAAATTTTTAAGATACGATATGATTTTTCAGTTTCATGAAAAAGATTATTACTTTTATATTTTGTTATCAGGAATGTTACTTTTCATATATTTAAATAAATATAAATTTTAAATACATTTAAATAAAATAAATAATTTATATTAAAAGATAAATCAGTATTTATTATATTTACTAATATTAAAATCAAGTATTAATATACCATTATGTTATAAAATAACTTTTTTACTGTTGATCAAAATTTAAAATTATATACAGATTTTAGACCATTTGAATAATTTATATTTATTGATATTATGTAAAAATATCACCGTGTGGATACCTCAGAATATCGGATACTATATATCTCGATACATTAAGATTATCGGATATAAAAAATCGAAGTATTAATATATATATTATATATTTATAAAATAATAACTATATATATATATATATATAACTATACTATCATATATATATATATATATATATACTATTCTCTATATATATTTTTTTTTTTTTTTTTTTTTTTTTTTCTTTGAATGTTACTTTTATATAAAAATTGTTTTCTTTCTATTTTGAAACAAAAAAAGAATGTTTATAAAACGATTGGGTTTAGAAATAATAGCGAGCGGAGACTGAACCTGAGCCCCCAGTGTGAGTTTAGAGGAGATTGAGACGGGTGTTGGAATTGTTGTAGGCCCCTTGATGATATCCCCCAACCTGTTAACAAGGCCAGTGCCATACAAAGAAATTTTGTTAATATAATCAAACCCCACAAAGATAAGTATTAAAGGAAAATGCCTCAATTCCTTAATTAAATCTCCACCAATTGGGAAGTAGGATGTTGCAATAATTGTAAAATAGTTATCCGTATTAATGGTTGCGATAAGGAAAAGAAAATCTTCTCTCAATAGGAATATTTTACCATCAATAATGGGGAAAGAACATAATGCATCATCATCCAATGAATCAAGACCATCGTACCAGGCCACCCCATCGGTGAAAGGTACGCTGTTTTCATTCAGCGTTGATTTTCTCTGCGTGGAAGCCGACTTAGGCATGGAAAGACGATAACCGCGGAATCTTCTTTGTTTCTTATTTATTAGAGAGCGGACATCGAGTTAGCCGGACCCGGCCACACGCAATTCGGCACCTCCGACTGATTGGTTGAAAAAGCATCATCGAAACTAACCTAACCGTTCTGACGATCAGAAGCGATCTTGATTACGAGCTGCAGTCCCTCCTCTGGCTTTATACTTTGCTTTGTTCTTGTTTTCTTTTCTGTTCCATAACAGCGACTGTTTTTAAGCAAACCACCATGAAATTGATTTATACTCGACCATGTCGCCGGCGGACCATTCTGCAGTGAAAGCCTTTGCCAACTCATTTGTTGAACACCGATAAGTACCGGAAAAGTGGTTCCGGCGAAGGCTCGATGGGTAACTCACAGTTCTCTTAATTGGCGGATGCGGGACTAGTCCGAATGATCACGGAGGATTGGCATTGATGCGGACTCTTGATTCAGAATTTTGACGGATTGTTGAGGTGAATCTATGTGGTGATGATGCAAGTTGGCGTGGAAGCTTGTGAATAGGATGATTGAAGTGAAGTGGGGTGAGGTCGATCCAGGTTTTAAGTGGATTACGAAAAGTGAGATGTTGGAGAAGAAGTTAAGGGAGTTGAGTAGTGGAATTTTGAGCAAGAAAATCAGGACAAATATGGACGATTGATGGTGTAAGAGTGATAATGGAACATGGGTGGGTTGGATGTCATTTAGGCGCGAGAGACATGCAAGAAAGAAATCCGAGCTTTCGGTAGGGTCGATACGCTAATAATATTTCTCAACCCTTTTAATTGCAGGTAGATCTTTAATTATTTGTTTTCTTTTAGACGTGTTTCTCCTCCTCCTTGCCAAGGTGGATCTCAAATGAATCAATTTGTTCATAAATTAGTGATGATTTGGCATTATGCATCTGTCTCTCATTCTTTCTGGAAGTACAATGTTCTTATTTTGTGGATGATTTAACTTGAAAAAGGAAAGGTAACAACAGAAACAAAAATAGATATCAAAGAGAAAATAAAAATAAAAATAAAAATATGAACCTACTGAGGTTATTTTCCAATGACATCAACATGACAATTTCATTGACAATCAGCTACCAGCAGTTGTATGAATAAAGCAACTAAGAGATGAACAGTAAGAACTACAAGAAGAAAGCGGGATGAACATATATGGCTCTGAAAGAAAACTGTTGTTTACAGCAGAAATAAATTATCGGACCACTCAAGGCAATAATAGACACTCAATCCACTTCTTTGAAGAGTATACAAAAGAACACATGTATTTACAATTGCAATTTGCCTTTGAAAGGACAAAACTTAAATCATTCTCATCTAAACAGTTGAATAATCCACAGGAATATACAGTGTAGTGTAGTGTACTGCCCTCACAGAATCATATTTAAATCTGAGAGGTCATCCATAGGTATTTCAAGGCCCATTGAATCATGGTCTTGTAAGCCATCCTCATCAAAATTCAGCAAGGCTTTAGATCTGAGACACCAGGTCACCACCTACACCCTAGTGCTTCCTATCGATCTAATTCTTGAATCCACAGAAAACACAGTCACTGGTTCCTTCATGTCTTCCAAATGAATCCCGAGTGGAACATCAACAACTTCCACCTTTTTTATTATTGTTGTCACTGGTAATCAATTCATCAGAACCACTAATCGAAGAGAGGTACAAAGGGTGTTGCTTCTGTAATCCTGCCATTCAAATCCATTCCTGAGGTCGATATCCGAGCAGTCTTCTGTGTTCTCACTTCTTTTTCCTTTTGCTCCACTCAAGATTGTTGCCTGAGCAGTGTATTCTCAGGAGACATTGCCACCAACATCATCAAGCAGCAATTCCTTCTGCCCCCTGTTCCATATTAGACCACTTTTGGTGTTTCGTGCATGTTAATAATCCCCTTCAGTTTTGTGTTATGTTAAAATCATTTCGGACAGCTCTGTTATTGTGAAAGGCACAAAAAAGAAGACAACCTAACAATTAAATACAGTTGTGTGAAAACCAGAAAACTTGTTAATAAACACATATCAAGGCAAATGTTAAGAGGCATAAGCAGCCTTTTCAGGTGTTGAAAGAGAGAAACATGATTTGAATTAAAAGGAAAAGAAAATACACAAGAAAGATGTGGCTGCTATGAAAAGGAAAAAGGACCTAAACAAGAAACCAAGTCTTACCTCAGCTAGAAACAAACAGCAGTGAACATTATTATCCCTCCTCGATAATAAGGGCAGTGAAATTGACACATACTCCAAATAGACTCTGAACTAGAATTATTCAGCCTTTTAAGTTCCCTGGTTATATATAATACCCAAAATAGGTTGAGAAGCATATTACTTCCCACTGTGTGAAGGTCTATTTCTATTCTTAATATCTATCATATTGCTCTCAATAGACTAAACCACAGTGCATGCAGCAGTTACAATGTCAAAAGCAAGTTACTCCTACATCACTTACCTAAGCCCTCAAGAAAATTACAATTTTTTTTTTTTTTTTTTTTTTTGGGTCACTTACGAATACCTGCCAAAGAGAGAAAAATTATGACAACATCCACGGGGACAATTAGAAGCAAGCAGTTTGGTGACTTCTGCTTTCAGAATACATTATCAGGGTTATACACTTTGCATCAATTGCTAGCATAGTTAAACAACGAGCAAAGAAGAAAGGCCTCCCATATGTGGATCTCTATAATAATCATAGATAGCCAACAGTGAATAGGAAAGGATGAAGAAAGACCCAATAACCCTATGCAAATATCCTGTTTATCTTTGATGAACTCCGTTGTAGAGCATCCCCAAACGTTAGCCATTCAAGTTTACTCTTAATAACAAAATGTGAGAGGTTTGCTAAAGGAATCTCATATCATGCATTACCATGGTTCATCCGTTTGGTTTGAAATTTTAAGGAAAAGGAAAAAATGCTAAGAAAAGTTATTTTCTTATGATTGGTTTCATGGTGAAAAATATAAAAGAAAATCAAATATAATCAAAATTCTTCAAAAATTGACATATTGTTAAATTTCTTAATCCTTATAATAATAGACAAAAACAAATAAAACGAGTTTGAATAAAACATATAGAATTAATTTATTAAGTTTAAACCTATTTTATATTTTCCTCCATTTTTTTTCCTTCCACTTTTTCTATCTATTTTCATGCTTTAGTACTTTATGGGTTCCAAACGGAACTTTAAACGTTAAATTTCTCCCGACTTTACAAACTCCATGAGCATGATCTTGCACCACCCACCATCACGTAAAATTATCAAGGTCCAATTCGAAAATCTATTTGGTTTTTAAATAAACATAACGGAAGATGAGGCCTAAAGGGAAATGGTGTATGAGCAAGACTGATGGATGAATCGATTCTACTCTTAACAAAAGAAGGTTTTCTTGTAACCAACTAGACCTTTACAAACACTTTGTCAATAATGAGGCTTCTAAAAGAAGGCCTGGGCAGTCAACAGGTTAGCTCTAGTCAACAGCCAAGGGAAGGCTAAATGACTTGCCAATTCTAATTGGGGTTGGCTCCAGTTGTAGCGCTTTACTCTTTCATTACCTTTTGGGGAAAGAGCTTGAGATCAGAGATGAACATTCTCAAATGAGTTTCACTTATGGGAGAATTTAAAATTGAAACAAACAATTAAAAAACTGGGATGTTTGAATTGATGTTGGGGCTTTTAGGAAAATTAGTTGTTCACCATGTGGTATCAGACTACAAGAAGAATTAGAGCAATACCAAGTCATAGAACTTCCATAGATTTAACAGTTCATTAAAAATCCTTCTTTTCTTTTCTTCTTTCAATAGCTCCCCAATTATAATCCCCTTCCAGGTTATCCACTTGTTTTCACTGAAAAAAGAATCTTGTGATTTGCCAAAAACTCTGAAAATTATGAATGTACACCATTCTCTCATAAGCCAGCCCCTTCCATCCACTTCTCTACATATGACCTACACTGAATCTCAATCAAAATCCCATGGGCTAAAATTTCAACACAGCCAGTCTAATCAATATTAAACTTTTCATTAAAAATAAAGGGGAAGATAGGGAACTCAAGATTTGGAAATCTCAAAACCTGACTCTATTAATGGAGATTAATAAACACTAATTTCTCAGTGCCAACAAGGAACTTGGATTTAACTCAGTAAACTTATTCCAAGATTGAAATAACAACACAAGTTTATAAATTGAAATGTGGAATTCATGCTACCAAGGGAAATTGGCCTATGAATGAATGTTGCAATAAACTGCAATTTGCAAAGCTCATGGCTGGAATTAGATCATCACTAACACATAGAAACTTTGACTATGCAAGGAGCATCATGAAAACAAGAAAACATTTCTCAACCAACGACTCACATACAGCAAATTCTATGACAAAATCTATCTCATATTCTTTCATCACTAAAAGTAAATATAAAGTTTAAAAACCTCAAATAATTGTTTATTGAGCACTTGAACCATTGATTCTGATGCTACGACTATATGATAAATCACTCCAATTTTTCACCCATTTTCACAATACTTTCAGGTGAATAAACATAAAGGATATTAATGGCACTTTCTTCGTTAATTTGTCAAGGAGTGCTCCCATCACTCATCTAAGATCATAAACTGTCATATATTCCCAAGCAGGTCTTGTAATTTCTTGTTTATTAGTAATCGCTAATATAAACTGTTTCTAACATTAACCCTTCTATACTTAACACCAGATAACAGCAAATTCAAATGAGTGCCATAAGAAGAAAGTGGCTATCTACCACCAATACACATTGGAAGATTAATGATTCATCACATTCCATACCCACTAACAATAGCTCAAAAGCTGATCAAATATGGCCATACTGGAATTGAGACCACCCACCTTTCTTTATAGAAAAAAAAATGATTCCCGACATCAGAGCAAACCTAAATCTCCTTGGTTTGTGATGAGGTTTAGACTGAATGTGATCATGTTACATTTTCAATAAGAAATAAAGGAAACATCTCCTTTGGTTTTCATTTTGATGTTTAGGGACCATTTAAAATACAAAACATTTTTGATTCTAGATGGTTTATTTTGTCATGCTGACTGCATTCATTACAACTTTGTTCTATCTGCCTTAAGAAATCATAAGTTAATTCAATTTTCCCAGTATTCAAAAGGGTAATAAAAGCCAAAGTCATAGGTTTGTGCCATTTAAGTATGTTGGGGAAGAATAGTTGGGATGAAATAATGCCACTCTTAAATCAAGTCAAATGATGGTGGTCAAATGCTATAAACAACATTACCCTCACTAGACATGAATTGTGACTTCAAATAGAATGGTCAAAGCAGTCTAGAATAATCGACATCAAAATTTATTTGATGAGGGTCATAAGCCAAAACCTCACCACGTGAAGTTTATTTCCCCCAATTTGTTGGCAGACTGGTTGAAAGTCATGTGTGCACACCTACTATTGTGGTTTATTTACAATTCATTAAGCTCCCACATGTACACCTAAAGAATTTAAATCATGAAGGAAAATGTTAAGAAGCATATTTACAGGTCCTGAACCCTAAATGTGCAAGATTTGGATTTTGGAAAGATCAGACATTCAACATGGCGACTTTTAATCATGGTAAAACCTAAAGAACTATGCCTTCAATCCTACAGTTCATAACGAAGAATACCCATCACAAGGGTAAAGAAAACGAAACAAAGATCTTCTTGCCAAACCACTCTACGAAGCCTCAACTAAGACCCACTCTCCTACTACTAACACATAAATATGGCGGTGAGGCAACACTGCATTGATCTGTTTGTTTATAACAATATCTGATCGAGTTTTGTGTTAAAAATCCCAGTTGACATAGCCGCACCAAATTCTCGAGCATTTTTTGCGATATTTTATGTTTCTTCAAAAACTTCTCTCTTGTTTTGTTTGAACTGGCGCAGGGAGGTTATAATCCCAACTTTCAATAGTAAATGGTTCCATGGCTGTTACATTTCAAACTTAGGAAAGATTCAAACTGGCGTTTTGAATACTGAAGTTTGACAGGCACAAGTGAGCCTGGGAGGCTTAGAAGTAAGTTCTCAAGCCTTTAGAGGGTTGGACACTAGGGATGAGTGGTAGCAGTAAGTTCAAGGGACCTACTGCGGCCAGTAACGATATGAGGTCCAAGAAAGGAGCTCCAACAAAGTAAGAGGACCAGATGGAGGAATCAGGGAAAGTAAAAAAGAAATGCAATTTACCAGCAACTAAGTCATGGATGATTTCCTCCATACCACTTATTTGGCGTTCTCATAAGCAGAAATACTTTCGAGGAACAACAAATGGCAGCATAATCATAACTCATACCAAAGTGCTAAGGACCTATCAAGCTAGAGTGATAGTTTTAGATGACTGTGGGTGCTTGGTGTGTTTTCTGGTCTAGGTACCATGATCAACAACTGGATCACTTTACTGATTCCCACCAAAACACCTTACCGACAGCAATAATGAGATGCTTCAAAATGAAAGAAAAACGGTTTTAATTACAGAGTTAACATAACAATATGCCAGCCCTAAGCAAAGTAGAATTCAAATAAAAAGAAACTGTTGAAGTTTATTACCCTACTAAGATGCCCAAGGGAACCATTCACATTATCTTTGCAGTGGATATCAAAGAGGACTTTGCTCACGAATTTAAAGTAAGGATAGATACACAGAGATGCTGGTTGAGATACATGAAATAACTTATAAGATGATAACAAAATAATTCTTTCATGCTAGAATATGAAGTGTTATGCAGCAGTGGTAGGAGAAAAAGGAGATTAAATGAGAAAGTTTTATGGAATAGGAAAAGATCTAAGATGAGCAAAAATATCTGCTTCAAAATAAGAACCATGAAAGAATAGCCCAATATGTAGAAGCCCATTAATAATGATGTGATTCAAGTTGTGAATGGAGACCTTGCACAGTGAGAGTTTTGTTTTCATGGCTGCTTCTTGTTAAAGATGAAAATCAAGCATCTCACAGGATAACCCAAATAAATATTATTTAGAAAACAGACAAATACACAATTTGTTTTAGTTGCAGCCCTCATCACCATCACCTAGAATTTCTCTCCTATACAATAAATACTGAGAACATAGGACTCACTTATCATATCAGCATTAGTTGTATATGAGTGGCACAAATCAATATAAAAGCACCAACACTTTAAAGCAAGTATGCTTCACCAGTTAAGGAATGTTCATATCATACCATATGCACAATGAACAAAGACAGGCCTCTTCTACTCTCTCTTTAGTATTATCAGAACAGCCATTTCGATTTCCAAAGGGTTGAGGCACAGTGTCCCAAGTTATGGAACTAAAATAAGCATTCTCACAAGGCTAAAGAAGCCCTGAACTCACAAGTGCCGTCCCACGAGAGGCAGGGTCACCGGGCGGCAGCTTATCAGTGAAGGCCATCCTCCTTTCATAAATACCCTCACAGTTTCAGTGCAAGACTCTTCCTACTACCAGTCTTCGCAACATCAGGCAAAATCGAAGATAAAGAAAGGACTCGTTTATAACAATTGCCCAGATGAGGAAACTCCCATCTGAGTTCTTTCAAAACATGGGGAGAGATTGATGATGATCAAAGGAGTGAGCAGCTAAGGTAATAAGAAACTAGAGAAACATACAGAAGGGCAGAGATAAAAGCAGCATTCAGCATTTATAGACAAGTGAAGACAAAGAAAGAGGATGTTTCCTTCAATCCTATCAGAACGATATTCCCACACCCATATCTCAGCTTTGAGTTCAGACTTGGATACAATAATCAACATGAAATTAAAAAACAAGAAGAACAGACAACCTCTTCAAATTACCAAATAGGGTTCTAAAATGGTGGGGTTGCTGAGCCTGCAAGCATGGAACGTGGATAAGAACAGAAAATGCAGATCATTTAGTAGAATAGAACAGAACAAATTCAGAAAAAGTATAAATAAAACGACCCAGTTAAGAAGAAGCATAGATAATTGAGTTATGGGAAGGGCTTTTGCAGGAAGGAGGAATCAGCAGGGTGGGAACCAATACATTTCTCGACACAGAAGACATATCAGTCTTTGCCCAGGCCAATCTTTGGTGTGAGGATTATGAACAGTTGATGTTTGTCGATAAGCAAGATCCAAGAGTTGTTTTTCTTTCTTTTTAATATTTTCCCATTTTGGCAAATACACTCAGCCTTTTTTTTCCTTTTTCTTTGAATTGTAAACTCGTCAAATAATTTTATTAGGATTCTTATTTTATTAAAATTACTAAATCTATTTTTAAAGAGAATTATAACCCATTTGTCAAATTTAATAGGTCTAATGTAGCAGAGTATAGGCTGTATGTTTTAAGGGTTTGGATGGTATAATGATATTTAGATTAAGTCCGTGTTGATCTAGACTACTAATTTAATAACTGAAATTTATATTAGTATAATTCACACATAACCTCTGGATTTGACCTATAATGTAGATTTAATTATATTAGTGTATATTTAACTAGATGAGTGTTATTATATGTTTGCTGTTAAATATTGATGAATTAGTGCAGCTTTATGTTTATAATCCGGCTAATACATGTAACATGTATGGATATTTAAAATCCACCATCTAAAATGCATATGAAGGGCCTTGAGTGACAATAAAAAGAGAGAGAAGTGGAGAAGGGTTATGGGAAATATGAGGTTAGATGTTGAAAAATTCATAAAGTTTTGATTGATGTGTTGGAATTATAACATTAACATTTACTCTTAATTGATCTATTAAAGGTTGGAAAGAAAGGTGTAAAACATATTCTTTGCCATTTCCTTTTACTATTTAAATATGCATACATATAGTAAAATGGATTATTAAAAAAAATTCTTCAACTTTAATCTATTTCCTTCACATTCAAATATTATACATACTTTTGTATTAAAAATTAAAAATACTAATACAACATACCTCTACATATATATATATATATATATATATTAACAATTAAAGTTTGATAATGTTAAAACAAAATAAGAATTCTTTATTTATATTTTTAAGAATTTTTAATGATATATTTTATACATCACTTATTTATCGTTGTTAATTATCCATCAAATCATTAAACCATAAAATCCACCTTTTTATTTAATAGTATCATCTATTTTATCCCACATAGAGGGTTGCTTAGCTGGATTAAGGTGTTTGGAGTTTTAATAATCGCAAGTTAGAGTCATGAAATACATAAATTGATAGAGCAATCGTAGTGCTCAGAAAAATATAAATAAAAATTCTGTCTTAATAAACATCCACAATTATCAATAAATAAAGTGTCTTACTATAAGTATTAGAGTATGACTATCACGTCTATGAGGAGTGAAATAATGTATATATATATACATATATATATATATATATTTTCACTATAATATACAAATTTTGGTATGCTAAGAAAAATCTATTTTATAGATGAGTTGATTTATAAACCATTTAATATGCATACAAGTGCCTCTCTGTCAAGCGAGAAGAGAAAAAAAAAAAATGTTCGATCAAGTGTTTGATGAACTATGTATATTATAATAATAACTCATCTATATTGTTACCTATTGTTATTCAATATTCTGTTCATGATTAATCGACATTTTTTGAATTTCGGTTGTTAACCAGCTCCCATTTACATAATATGAGACATAAACATTAATTTTAAAGTCCAGCCTTCATTATTTAAAAAATAGGACAGAGATTGTTGATCAAACTAGTTGTTGAACTAATGAGCAATAGCTTTTGTCGGTTCTAATTGATGACACATAGCGGCGTGAGAGATTTTAAGTCAACGAATTTTATTAAATTTATCACCCAATATTTTAAAAGCGAATGAGATTGTTCGATCAGACCGATTGAACCATGGACTAATGACTTTTCATCTGAGTTCGACGGCAAACTATAAATCGAAAATTTTCGTTTAATGCCGGTCAATATTTTTGTTATTTATTTTTCGTTGTTTAAAACTTTTGATTACGATGTAATCAATGCATTACCACATTGGGACTCTGAACCTTGAGCCCATCTCCTTTCACCATTTTTAAAACGTCGAACATTCTATGATAATACAGTGCATCTACCGGACAACAAGATTGATTGTAAAATATTGATTTAAGAATTAATCCTTTTTTGAAGAAAAATGTGGGGAATTGGTGGAAAAGGAGATGGATTTTGATAAGTCAATTGGGGTCTCTTAGAAGACATACTACATGATGCCTCTGACGATCATAACTATTTCCACCATCAATCTTCATTTCTTTGGAAGACATCCCTCAGCCTGCTCCCTTTGTAGGCGCTCCTACTCATGATGACTCTGTGTGCATAGCTTCCCATAGTCTCCCCTCACCTTTAAATCACCATGTTGTGTTAGCCATGTACTCTCACGCATGGGGCGTTGAGAGCTGGTGTGGTGTCAACGGTGAAACGTGGGAAGGAAGGGCATCACGGATGACTTGCACTTGTGGCGTGATCTGGAAAAATTCTGCTGAAAAAGACAAGTGTGCCCATTGACGAAAAGTCAAATTTAAAATCGAAAACCTCTCGACCCTAGTACTATGGCCCGAATAAAACAAAATCTTGCGATGGGGCTAGTTATCATATGGGGACTGAATTTGGATCCTTCAGTAGATGTCCTCGGTGATATATCGGATATCAGGCTGACGAAACGATTTTGTCTGCAGAGAAAAATCGTTTAGAAGAAAAATAAGTATCTTCGGAATAGTGTCTTTGGCTGCAGAAATATCGGATTTGACCGAAATGCTCGGTCGAAATATCGGCGGTTAGAACATGCATGCGGCGTGGAAATTTTTGGTTTTTAATATGAGATATATGAAATATCAATTAAAATATCGAGGAGATGTATTCGAATATCAGGTAAAAATATGAATATATCAAGAGATATATCGGGATATCTTGAGATATGTCAGGAAATATCAAATATTGATTAGAGAATTTTGGCGATCTAACGGTTATGGTTGATCTAGAGCGGTTTAAGAAAGAATCTAACAGTCATATTTAAAACAAAGATTAAAATGCGGCTATAATTAAAATTACAAATATTTTGATATGATGATTTATTTTGGCGCTCAAAAATCTATAAATACCTCTAAAATCATTAAATTTGATCCACAAATTCTCTACAATATCAAATCTTATTTACTTCAAAATTTTCTTTGTGATATCTCTTAAATAACTATATGATTGAATTTGATAGTTTATATGATTATTTCATATTTTAAATTAGTTAATTTAGTAATAATATATTAATAGATTGCAACATTTCATGTTTATGATATTTTTAAAATCAAGTTATATTGATTAATGTAAAGACAGAAATTTGATTTAGCAGACATTAAGAACAAAATCGTAATTTTAATTACAAAAAGTGTAATTGATTAAAAATAAAATGAGTAATTCTCTAGATTAGATGATGACAGTTGTACAGTTAGATAGTCTCGCGAAATCTAGTTAAGCGTCAATTGTGTTCTGATGGAGTCGAATCTTGTTTGACATCGCATTCGGTCTGAAATAAATCAGGTTCGATCGTGGCACACCTATCAATGCTCATGCCTCAAACAGGTATGAGTAGAGAAATGATGAAAATGGACAGCAGTGTGAATATAATCCGGTAAAGAAGGATCATTGGTTCTAATGAGAGTAGAAACATAATTTTTGTGAAGACATCATCTTCTCGTAAAGAAAGGCAAAAACATAGGAGCTAGTTAGTGGAATCTGGTGTTCTTTGGAGCAGTAGATCTTTGAAATCTTCCTTCTCTACAGAAATAGATCAGGTAGTTAGTTCCAGGCGGTGAAGGAAAGCATTCCCGCGAGGGGGCTCGTAAGTGGACCCGGGTTTCTGGTTGGTGCCGAAGGTAGGATTTCTCTACATGTTTTATTCGTTTTCAGGGTTTTTATGTTCCCGGTTGGTTTGAGTAGTGTGACCAGTTTGATCGATCGAACCTTGGGGCCGGAATTGGTTGGGTGTGAAACCAATATGACAGTTGGCGACCACGGGCTGTTGGGTGTTTTAAATTCATAAATGTTTTTGTCGTGTATTTGTATGGGAAATGCCAGAATGGGGCACATGGGTAGTGGTCCCAGCTGGTTTGGAAGTGCGGGGCTCACGGAGACCCCAGGAGTGTGTTGTGGAGTCCAGGAGAATTTACGATGGGTGTGGTTGGGTTTAATTTGTGTATTAAATGGTTGTTTTGAGTCTGTATTGGTAGGCGAAGCAGCGTGATTTGGTTCACTAAGGCAATTTGTTAACCATTTCGAGAATAAAATGCGGGGTTTCTGCGCGATATCTTGGAATATGTTTAAGTGGGTGGGTTTCATTAAATTGGTGTCTCATGTAGTATTTTGGTCAACGTGATATACACCAGCATCTTGGTGCTAATTTTTATGCGAGTATAATCTAATGTTTACTACTGTTGCATGTGATTAAACGTACCAATGGAGTTAGCGTACATGCCTTATATGCATGAACATCTAGAAGTTTTAGGAGTTGAACACATGGACGATACTCAGAAATGGTTGGAGGTGTAAAATATTAAATGATCGGAGGGTAGTCGAGACTAAATAATATATCGGCCCGAAATCCGGGCACGCAGGTTGATATTTATTCGCCAGAGTAGTCCACGGAAACAAATAATACTACTCGATCGTCGGGCAGGCGAACCAAACCTATATATATATACATCAGAGGGTTGTCCAGCAACTGAAACTTTAGTATTCTCATACGAGGCTTAGGCGAGTGTGAGAGAATCGATGAGGACTGGGATCTGAGTTGGTCATGTAGACATTGAAGTAGGATCATGCATTTTGCTTGAATGTGTTTAATTTGGAACATTACCTTGCACTTAGGTGGTGATAGCCCATTTCGATTCTCTCTTTGAGCTTTGCTTCGCCGTCGTGGGATCCCCTTTTGCAGTTGGGAGCGTCTGGCGAGGAAAACTGATACAGAGGAAGAGCGCTTGAGAAAGAAAACTGAATGGCTGTTGATGTTGTATGTTGGGACTTCCGCACAGAACATTCACCTTCATGACTGTACTAGAAATGGATTTCACTCTTGAAAACATTGGATTATGTTTTGGATGTGCATATTAGTCTTGTTATGAGCCCCAGTGGCCATATTGGATTCTTTGTTGCTATATTAATTTTTGGAGACAGTATATGCGGATTACGTGTTTAGATTGAGCTTCCATTGAAGGAGACTGCAGTTTTCTCTAAATGGCGTCAGGTATCGACCTCATGTGTGTGGTTGTGGGTAGTCAACGGACTGAGGTTTGGGGCGTCGCGGTGCAGTATCGGAAGCTAGGTATACGAATACCTAGGAGCTTGAGTTTGGGTATCCATCACCGCCCAGGTGGTTTGGATTCTGGAGTGTGAGTGTGAAACTCAGGTGAAGCGGGCGACCATGGAAATGTAAAACATCACCACTAGGTGTGGTTCGATGTTGAGTTTAGGTATAAAGATTGCCTGGAGGAAAATCACGGGTTAACATAGGATTCTATTTGCGTGTGTTGGCGTGTTTATTAATGATTGGGCAATTATTGTGCTCAACATGTAGATGTTTGATGAATGGTATATGGTAGAGTGTTTTATAACATGTTGATCATGGTATGTTTTTGGATTGTGTGCTTGGGTGGATACTTGCCAGGACCAATGGCCAAAATATTGATTACTGGATTGACCTTGGGAGACAGTTCAGTTGAGAAAAAATTGTGGTAAATAGTCGAGCGATTACGGACAAATAATTTGAATAAGATCGGTGTGAGTTTGTGGAAAACTAGAAAAACTATTTGGATTTTTAGCTAAGATAAACTAACAAAAAAAAATTTCACAGTTAGTACATACCCTTATGATGCATGAATTCTGAGTGAAAAAGAAAATATTATGATAAATAATTTTTCTAAGATTTTCAAGTTACTTTGTCGAGAAGAGAATGGGAATTAAGAAATAAACTTTAAAAATTTTTTGAGTGAAAATGAGAGAAAAAAATAATAATGATTTTTAGTGATTTTCTAATTTCTTGGAAATAATGAAAAATAATAATAATAATAATAATAAGGAAAAAAAAAAAAATTTTGAGGTGGAACGAATACTGAAATGAGCTCACCGTAGTGAAGAAGCAGGCTGAAGCGTGAGCTGACGTCTGGCGTGCGTAGTAACTGCGTATCTTGTGGCGAGGCGGCGGGCGCCCCAGGCGTTAAGCGGCGTGGCGCGGCGTGATAATGAAGCGTCGGCCATGTGACGGCAGCCAGCGGTAGCGAGCGAAGCGCGACGCGTGAAGCGCGGAAGAAGCGCGCGAAGTGGCGGCGGGCTGCGGCCTTGGCGGCGGCGTGGCGCGCCAGAGCTGACCCCGAGCGTGGCGACGTGGCGCGTAACGCGGCGCGTAACAGGCGATGCACCCGGTGCACTCGACCCATTACCGTCGTTTTGACCTGGTTTTCACAGTCACGAATGGAACGTATTGATTGTAAATAAATTTTTTGAAAAAAAAATAATATTATTAAATTCAAATAAAGTCGAAACATAAATTTTATGTTAAAATTGAAAAATCAATTTTCAAAATAAAGTGCGAAACAAATTTTAATGAAAGCATTATTTTCTTGTGAAATGATTATAAGTGTACTTTGGTATATGTATGATTAGTGTCTCGAGCACAGCGTTATGCCTTAGGAATCTTTGTGTGGTCAACCATTTGAAATGGTGATTGCGCATAGTTGAAATATATATGGTGCGGTAACATGCTGGAAAAGAGAATACTAAGGTTAGGGTTACGACCTTAAGTTTTGGATAATAGAATGAACAAAAGAGCCTAAAATTTTATTTGAATAAACGAATTAAGTGGTTGGAAATTTGGCACCATAGGGAAACGACGGTTGGTTCATGGTTGTGAGTCTATTGGCATGGCATTGCTAGTTAGACTGGAAGCTGAAAGTTAATGATTTCTTGTTGCCATGGTAATTTTGTAAATGGCTGGCTGAAGACGAGGACATAGGGACGTCCACGGGACCTTTGGTCGGAGCTGCGGTGTGGTGTGATCGTCGCATTTGTCGGTAGGCGCTGGCGGCGTGGGTGGCCTGGAGAACACTGTCGCGCAGCTCGCATAGCGGTAGTCGAAGATCCTAAACAACCTCGAGAGGTTTGGGACGTATCATCTGGCATTCACGGGGGAAGGGGCTACGATAGTGATGAACCGGTGGTTTATGCGGATGAGAAGGTGTTAGAAGGTATGATTACGCTGAGCCACGACCGCGGTTGATTAGGCTGCGTTCGCTGGGGTGAGGCTGATATGGTGGAAATGGGGCGGGACACTCTAGGGGCCATAGAACCATTGTAGGTGAGTTCTCCTAAGGTTGGGCGAGGAATAGGTGGTATGTCGAGGTTGTGAGTTAAGTCTGGGGACTCTACTCTGTGAACACGAGGATTTTGGACATGCTATGGAGTTCGATGTCATCCGAGGATGGATTATTTGACTCAGCAGGTGGTTGCCTCGATTATGTGGGGCTGCTGGAGATTCATACTGCATGGAGGCCAATGATGTTGCATTTCGATTAGAATGAAGCCACGATATTTTGCCCAGACAGTATGAGTCCAGTCAGCCAGAGGCGGATACCGGGTTAGCTCATGACCTTACCTGAAAGGGCGAGGAGAGGCCGGTTTCAGAATACTTTAATTAGTGTCCCAGGTATGTGGGTGTTTTCGGATGAGCTTCTACGGACTATATCAGGGGCTGGTGGACTTGGAGCGCGCAGGTTACCACGGTACCCACCCGTCTCCACATGACTCGCGCTGGGATATGGCATCGGTTGAGTTGTAAGATTTCGAGTCTGATTCTGAGGCTATTGGACAAGAGATTCCGGTAAGAGTAGGCGCACCCGGCCTGAGATTGACCCGATTTGTTGATCGGTGAGAGGGGCCCGAGTCATACGAATGGAGCCACCCTTTGGTTCATCATCGCGGGAGTTAGAGATAGATATCCCTAAAGATAAGATTTGGGTAGCGTTATGGGCACTGAGTTCACGGTGTCCTTTGGATTAGTAGTCGCGGCGACATTCCTTGGACCTCTATGCATAGGGTGTTTCAACCTTATCTAGATGGGTTTATTGATGATCTTAATGGATGACGTTCGATATCCGGTTTCAGGAGATGGAACATGAGTATTATTGAGGATCATTCTCTTAGGTTGTTGAGAGATATCGTGATTTTTGCCAGTTGATGGTAAGAAGTTAGGAAAAATTGATCTGCGTTAGGAGAATTTGAATGTCAAATCTTGAATCGTGGTTCTCTTGGATTACCCTGTTTTGGGTGTCTGAGAGATATGAGAAGGAGGTGAGTTGTCCGTCCGGACGGGTTGTAGGACTTACGCCTACGGGATATGGACTCCATGGTGGGCGACACGACCATGAGAATCAGGATGCGGAGACACTCGGGATCGGTGTGTGCGAGAGGAAGTCGACTCCTGGATTGGGGAAGAGTGAGAGGAACAGCGCTGGGTTGGGCAGGGGCCGGGGATTGAGCATGGTGGTGGGTTCCCAGAGACGAGGGATCGGGCTGGGATATTCTGATCTGATTGGCCGTAGAACGGAAGTACTCTGAGTTCATTCCTCCCTTTTTCAATCTGGGCCAGGAGGAACTAGTTCAATTTGGATTGCTATACAAAGCACTCTAAATATATGATTGCCAAAGAAGGCGAAATGGCGGTGGGGAGTGAGATTAGATCAGAGTTCTGAGTGAAGCATGCAGGACCTTAAGGTGAGTATTCTGTTAGATGATCTGAATAGTATGGGTAGACCGACAACCATCGGGTTAGCCGAAGACAGCAAGATTGAAGACCTAAGGCGGGGTGTCGCCACCGACCACGGCGTAGTTGGAAGCTGGAGGATTAAGGCGCCGAAACCGGGTGAGATATTCTGGTTGGGTGAGAGTTGGTGATGACAAGGTTATATGGTAAATCTCAGATTAACCCGCTGGGCGAGATCTTTGGAGTTATTGGTTGCCGACCAGCGAATACTGAAATTCATATTGAATGAAAGGCTCAAATCGCGAGTGATTATGCCAATGGAATGAATACGGCGTGGGTTCATCCGCGAACAAGTTGGTGATACGGATGAAGTGGCGAGGATGGTTGGATACCCTTTGAAATTTCAGTGGTCGATGCTGGTTGCAGGCTGGTAAAGGTGACGTAGCAACGGAGCGGAGTTAGCGGAGTCCATTGATTTAATTGGTGATTGCATTGAAAAGTTAAAAGTTTTCTTAAGCGGATTCAGTATGGGTTATATGTATTTGAAGGATTAACAGTTTGTATGTTCAGGAAGGGCCTTACTGTGAACATGTGTCACAGTCTATTAAAGATGAGGATTGGTACGCCAATTAGATTCATTCAATCAGTTAACCAGGTGAGTCTCCACGAATGGGAACACCTGAAGTTGCTTTGTGGGTATGTAGATCTTAGATTATGTTGGGTGGATTGGAGAGAAACTCCATTCACGGTCACGATCGGATCAAAGACACCTCAGAAGGCAGAAACAGTATCCGATAAGTGCCTCAAAACCAGGAGGGCAGTGAAGTATCTTAATGGGAGGCAATGAGTATAGAGAGGTTCCAAGAGTTACAGGCAGTCAGTTTCTTGAAGTCAGATCTTAGAGAGTGAATGAGTTGACGAAACGGGAGGCTATCAGCCGTTGTTTTACACATTGGGCCTTTACCGAGATACCGAGAGGATACTTATTGCGTCACCCGGATTAGCGTTACCGTGAGCGCTATGTTCGTCACAATCACGAGTCTTTCAAGATCCATACGCTGAAAAATATACTCGAATCCATTTCTATGAAGGTGGTTAAGGCCAGAAGTGAGGATTATTTGGATCAGGAGGCGCTGAGGAGACGGAACAATACGTGTTGAGTATGCCCATTCGATGAGTTTGAAGCGAAAGTGAAGGCTACAAATGAAATTTTCATAAAACATGGTGAAGGTTGTGGAAGTGGAACATGATGGGGCCACCATCTCACGTGATTAGGGATGAAGTAAAAGCCAGAACTGATCGTTTAAAATCTAAATAAGTAGTTTATCATATGATGGATCATATTGACATAGCCGTATGGTAATTGCAGTTATCATGATTTGGGTATTCCTTTAGGAAGAATGGGCCAGAGGAATTTGATTACGGAATGGAGGCGGAGTAAGCTAATTTTATTTTAAAAATTGCGCAGTACAGTTACAAAAATCATGACTGTTCTAGTTGGATGGCGAAGCAGTTATAAGAGTTCTAGGATCAGTCTAGCGAAATCCAGTTATGTATGTTGTATTTGAGGTGATTGGAGTGTACGTTTTTGAGGCATCGCATTTGGTGCGTGTGGGTTCACGATGCTCTGGCGTATCTGTAACAGTACCTCCTTATACATAAACAGTATGATGAAATGATAAAGCTGGATGGCGCGATGTAGGCCTCAGTCATTAAAAAAATTAGATCGTGGATTAATGAGAAACCAAACACTGTTTTGTGAAGGTGATATGCCTGTTCATATAAGAAAAGCAAAAACGTAGGAGCTGATTTGATGGAATCAGTTGCTGTAGGGCAAAAATGGGTCTCTTTCTGAGAGAGAGATTTCTTTAGAGCCCAGGAGAATGATGGGGTAGTTGGATTCAGGGGCAAGAAGGAAAGCAGACCTACGAAGCAGACTTCTGGCGTGGACCCAGGGTTTACGAGTTTTAACAAGAGTGGGATTTTCTCTTAGGTTGCATTCCCAACATTGAAGGTTTAATGCATTTGAGTTGGTTGGGTGAGAGACAGTTGAAGATCGATCAGTAACTGGGATGGGTTATGATTTGAATTTATTGAAGCTGATATTGAAGCGGTGTTTATTCTGAACGGCCAAGATTGCTTTTGATCTCAAATGGCATACAAATCATTAACATTTGTGGAAATGGGGAATGTTATGAACATGACGATTTAAGCATGGGACACGTGTAAGAGTGCTTTGGAGACTTTAGAATTTATCAAAGCAATGATCAAATTCAGTGGGATGTGGTTGAGATTTTCAAATTGTGTATTAAATGGTTGTTGGTATGTAATTGTTTTGTGAAGCTGGCTAGTGGATTCTAGTTCTGATGACGTGCTTTAGTTTTTAGATAGTGGCTTAGAGGTTCCTTGTTGGAATATCTTTTCAGAAGAAATATATTTAATAAATAAGAGTCTTTGGCAGATGGTTTAGGTGTTGGGTGCTCAGTGTGATGTTAGCCATGTGGCTGTTTTGATGTTTGAAATGATATTTACATAACATATTTGCGTTTAATTTTTATCACAGTATATTCATGTTTATATATTTTATGTGCGTTGATATAAAATGGATTGCACCCATGCATTCGCATACGCGCCGAACATCTACCGGATTTTGGAGTTAGTGCATGAATGAGTCTGAAAGAAAACCAGTTGGGAAGGTGATGTAATGATCGGAGGTGGCCAGGCTAAATAATATATCGTGTGTTGGGCAGCCCGGTTGATATTTATTCATCGGAGGTAGTCCTGGTAAACTCATCTCTTATCATTGTGGGCCGGCCCAGTGTGCGCCATCGGAGGTTGTCCACTGGCCAAAACTAATATTCTCATACGAGGCGTGGTGTAGAAATGGTGAACCAGGTCTGAGTTAGTCATACCAGCATTGACCGGATCAATGCATTTATGAATAATGTGTTACAATTCAGAACATTTGTACTTAGGTGGTGATGTTTGTTGATGATTCTTAAACATAGATTATGCTGTCTTTCGTAGTTTGGCATTGCTATCTAATTTTAATCATTCAGATTCCTTATTGGTTTTTGTTTTGGAATCTTAGGTGACACTGATGGGCGAAAGAACAACAGACCATTTGTTGGGAGCACCACGAGAGTCTTTGCCGTGTGTCTGGTAAACGTCACTAAATCCTGACGTGAGACCAAGCGTGAGTCGGCAGTCCTGCATTGTGGCGTCTTGTCAGCAAATCAAATCAAAATAAATCTGTCAGTGTAAATCAAGAAGCTCTCGAGGTTTCAGGGCATTGAAGAGCGTCTGACAGAATGATTGCACGAGCCTGCGGTAGTTTCAGGATCTCGCGGGCTTTTGTTGGACTTTGTTGTTTGATTCTTGCGGTCGTGAGTTCGTTATTATTATATTTGTTTCTTTCTTCATGATCTTCTGGAAAAACTATTGGTTTATCGAACTGTCAGTTAATGGATTAGTTGGCTTTTGTGATCATTGATGTTGTGTCGCCATTATGTTGTTATGACATTCTTAAGCGATGTTGTCTGCAGAAGTCAGGGTCGAGATGAGGTATTCGGGGACACAGGTGAGTGGCTTTGTGGTGATTAATAGAGATATTCGAACTTGAAGGTGGTTTGGGTTGAACATTAAGCATTTACGAAGATACAGTCGAGATAGAGATATACTCGGTTATTCTGCAAGAGAATAGAATATACCTGAGGATATATCGTAGGCAGGATTCTCACTGTATTGATATGAACCACGGCAATCGGAATAACAACATCTTTAGGATAATCCATCGAATGTGGCAGGGGAGATTTAACCTAGGCTCCACGTCATTCTTAAAACTAATAGCCCAGATCTGATTGATGCCAAATTCTCTCTTAGAATCATTTATTGAATATTGTCTAAAGCGAGAATCTACGTAGTGATTCATCTTTCCACGTGGATGATGATCTCGTACACTAGTACACTATATTACTTGGCGACAGCGTGCACTTGCGCACATAGGCGTATTTTACACACGGCGTTTATTTATCAGTTTTGGCGGCGTTAACGAGTGAGTTTAATTTGATATAGAGAAGTGGTGTAGATAATATTTCGATTTTCTTTGTGCACATTATTTTACGAAATGTGGTAATTGGGTTTGCCCAGTTGGTGTGTTATTGCGTTACGGTTTGATGGTACATGCTGACGACAAGCGAATTAATCAACTTGCTGTGTAAAATTCAGACGAAAGACTTACTATGAGTTAAGTGAAGCGAAAACGGAGCGGTAGAACTCGATAGTCTAGCGGAAAACACTGAAAGATAGATTTTGTTGAACCAAACGAACCGGAAGCCCGAACACAGAAATCAGCGCCTGTGTCTTAGTGGTGTGATCCGTACATGCTATTAGATGAGTTCGTTCTATACAGCGGTTGTTAGATGATGCATGATGATGGCGCCAGTGGCCAACAAACAATTGCAGAACCGAAGTCAGTCCCGATACAAATGGCAGGAGACATATTCATTATGGACACTGTGAGAACGAACATGCATTTGACTAACCTCGAGTTTATTGTCAAATCAGCTGATTCTTGAAGTTACCCAGTTAGGTTGTTCCCCCTCTCACTGAGGATAGAGCCAAACATTATTTATGGTCCTTACAGTTGTTACTACAGGCGAGTTGTTTAAAGTTTTCTTGACGGCCAGTTCTTTTCCACATGAGAAGAATTTTGTGAGAATCAAATGGTCGATTGAGAGGCATGGCGAAGCTGCTGGGACAGAGTTGTGATTATTCATGAAGTCTCTCTGCTCGATGCCCCGGATGGATGCAGAAGTTCCACACCTTTTACAATGAATGAAATCTGGCATGTAATGCGTAAAATTTGAGATCGTGATGAAAAACCAGGAACCAGCGTATGAATATTGGAAGATCTTTGTAAACCTTTAATCATTAACTAGAAAGGCATGTTTTTTTTAAGAAAAAAGAAGAAAACTTAGAAGAAAAGAAAAAGAAAAATTAGAAATTTTTTGCGCGAAGTTTTTACCGATGAAACGGTCGTGCTTACGAGACAATGAGTCCTCGACAATAGGTAATTATGACTCGGTACGATGGCATTAAATAAGCTGACGAGGAACGACCCGTGCTATGGACCATCGCGGGGTGTTAATGTGGTCGTGGAGGAACTGACATAGTAGTGTAGAATGTGGTCAAGGAACCCTCTGATTAGGTGTAGCTCAATTTGTGCTGAGGTTTAATGAGAATCAATACAATGGCCAAGGACATGTGGGAATTGTGGCTGCCAGTCGAGTCGAGACAAGGATAGTGCTGTCGAACCGAATAATCAAAACAACCAAAGAGGTATGGATAGGCGGAACAATCGGTGTGTATACCATCAAATAGAACTAATGAACCACCTCCCAGAAAAAGCTGGTTTGAAACAGCTCTAACAGTGGAATCGTTAACCGCATTCCGCGTTCTGGATCAGACTAAAGGCGAACATGTGACGACAACAGTGACAATCGGGCGAAACCTGATTAGAAATTTAGAGATTCAAATGGGACAAATCGGCCCGATCGTTGGCGAAGCTTGTGGAGATCATTTAAGATTAGAGAGTAAACCTGAGGAGAAGGGAAAGAAATCTTGTAAGACATGCTCTGGAGTGGAAAAGGAGTTAAATCTCGGAGCGCGGCTAGCGGTAAGAAGGTGAAGAGTTTGATGTAGGAGCAAGACCGAGAGTATCCGACCGACCGGATGAAAAATGAGCAACCACGGATGGCGAGGCGGCCAAGGATAATAAGAAGCGAGGAAGAAACCGAAGCAGGACAAAGCGGAAGAACTGTATACCAATCCCACAACCCTCGGAGGTTGAAGGAACATTGGACGGAGTTCATGAGTTCTTGAGCATCTTGAAACATATTAATATACCATTTTGGAAGTGGAAGATGTGCGAAGTTTATGTGAAATTCATGAAAGATGCAGCAGAGTAGAAATTGGAAGAGTGTCGCGGGAATGCGGGTGCCATCCACTGTGAAGAAGCTGAGACTGGTCTCAGATCAAGAGATTTTGCTATCTGGATTCTCTATAGAATCGAGATTTATCGGAAAAACCTTATGTGACTTGGGAGCGAGCATCAACTTGATGCCACTCGATGTTTAAAGGCGCTAAAGATTACGGAAAACGAAATCAACCACAATCGGAGTCTGGACTTTGCGGATCAGTCATACCCGACACCCCTCGAGGTATAGTCGAAAAATATTGCTGCGTAAAAGTTGGTAGAAGTCGATACCACTTCAGGATCTATGATGAGTTTAGTTCTTGTCTTTGCTGCAGGAGCTAGTAGAAGCGATGATGGAAGTCGAGAGAGAGAGCGAATCACTCCATGTGTTTAGCCGAAACTTGGATAACGATCAAATGGCGATATCCCGCCTTCATTACAGAGTTATGAGAGCAGTGAAAAACTTGGGGAGAAAACCTATAACCCATGAGAGAGAGGACGAGAAGGAGCGAGGGCATCTTTGGAAAATTTGCTTTCATCCGCATGAGCATTGGTTTTGAGGCACTATGGGGTTGCATAGCATTTCTGAGTTTATCTAAGTGTGTGCACGGTGAGATTCGGGATAGTCGAGCTAACGACATTAAACATGGCGAGCTTCTTGGGAGGCAACCCGAGTTTTCTAAACTTTTTTAAGTTCACCGATTCTATTGTTGTTTTCCTGTTTTAATTTGTGCATCCATGATCGGTGTTTACGCTTTGTTGGTTTAATTTCGGGAGACGGAGGAGGTGCAGGCCAGGCTTGCGGAGGTTCAAAGTTCGAAAGGGGAAGTTTTACAAGTGGAGTTCTGAAAAATTGAGGTTTTGGTATATAAATTATCTTGGGGAGACCTTCTCTGCCGTATGGTAGATTTCCGTCGCGGCGTATATTTTGAAGCTCTCTACCCGCGATAGTGGCCGATGGGATTTCCGCGTCATGACGTCATTTTTAGGCTCTACGTCGCGTCGCGACGTGGCGGATTCCGCGTCGCGGCGTCAAAAATTTACCTACGTCGCGGCGGCGTGGATTTTCCGTGATGATCGGTTTAACACTCCTCTGTCGCGTCGCGACGTGTATTCTCCGCTGAAGATCATTTATAAACCCTCTGTCGCGTTCGCGGCGTGGACTCGCGTGTGGCGTCATTGGAAATCATTACCTGCCACGGCGTGATCCCGCCGTCGCGGCGTGTTGGTGTTAATCGCTGCAACAAACGTAATTAACAATCAGGCGTGAAGTGATTTTAAACCCGAATAGGCCATTTTGGCCTTTCACCCACACCATCTCCTCCGAAACCTAGCCTCTCGCAGCGGAGTTCCGCTGAACGATGGGAGGCTCCTCTTTTGCTCGTGGAGCCAACGTAAGTCACCCACATTAGCGGTTTTTGGACCATAGTGAAGCTACTTTCCACTGCTGTGTGCCGGAACCACAGCTTGGGTATAGTAGTTAAGGGTTTCTTTATGTGTTTTTGTGTAGCCTAGGATTATTTTAGGGGTCATTTAGGTTAACGCTAGATTCGGTAGGGTTTTGAGTGCCTCTTTTAGGTGCCAGTTGAGTCTTTAGGTAGCGTTTAGGTTAATTTCTTTTATCGTACATAATGAGTGTTTGTTATTTTGGACTGCTTTAGGATGGCAAGCGGCGAAAGTTGCACGCCAAGCGAGGTGTGAACGGCCCGAGGCCCCGACTCATTGATACCTCGCGTTTTGTAAGCGCGGTTGCCAGGTGATCGGTTTAGCACCAATTTGCAAAAAACGGTCTTCAAGTAGAGAAGGGTTTCACCACCCGGCGATTTTGTATAGCTAGCAGAGGCCAGAGGGTTGAAGCGACGCTGTGCCCGACCGCAGCGGCTGCATGACGGTCGAAATTCTCGCCAGCTCTTCCGTCCTCAAGGGTGGAATGCGGGGTGTGATGACCGACCATTGGTCGATCGATAGCCTCTCTTATGACTCGAGCATATCCGCAAGATTGCTTTTGATCGGCTCGCGAACACCCATTCTTCATAGAGTCATCAGTGTTGACAAGAGTGAAGATGGTGTGGATCATCATGCAGACCCATGATAAGGCTCATTTGGTGGCTTCCCATTCCTAAGGTGTGGCATCACTTTATCGCCGCGTCTTATCACAGACGGCAGATGTGTGTGGTGGCGCGGCGCTCCTTGCTGACTACGCTATCTTACGGGATGCTTCCATTGGCGTTGGGCGGGGTTACTCGAGGATCTGTCCCTCCACCATGCGGAGATCGTGAACACAGGCTGCACACGTGTTGGCTTGTGCAAACAAGCAGGTGCCTGACCTGTGGGAACTGGCACGTGATTAAGACCATATCGGTCAAGCGGGGACACACGGTGGTCCGCGACACTGAGGTTTGCGGCCGGGCGCGGGGCCTCGGGCGGGCGACTTTGCTTCGCGGTGCTGTTGCGGGCGACACCCCCAGGCGATATGAAGCCCGATCCGCCGACCCACCACCTCTCCACGCGACTCGGCGGCGCTCGCCCAGCCGCACGGACCGAGGTGCGGTGCTCTCCACTGCCGGCGTTTTGGCGCGTTGCGGGATGAGACTTCGGGGCACAGTGCGATTTTCGGAGGCGTGGAGGCGGCTGCGTGCGACATCACGCCTGATTACATGTCGAGCCATCATTCTCTGGCGGCGGCCGGCTATCGGCCGACTCGCGCGGCTACGCTTTCCAAGCCCGCCGCCGCGCCACGCGGTGATCTCTGAGTCGCACCTCTATGTTTTCATTTTACCGGTGGACATGCAGTTTTGTTGAGACGAGAGGGTTTGTTCGGATCTTATGTTTGTTTATCAGCTGCTTTATTCGCGTTGTTTTGATTTGTTTATCCTTTGCTGACTGCGTTGTTTTAGTTTTAGTAATTTTATGATATTGTTGACATTCGCATTTAGGTTGTGTTTTGTTTTAAAGCTGTACATGATTTATGGGTAAGTGTTGTATTTGTTTGAGTTATTGTCATGCACTCTTTTCCTTATGTTGGTGAGTCGTTCTTAGTTGTCATTCTTTGGCTTTGTTTTTAGGATATTCATGCATAATATACAGTATTGCATTCGATTGTGCCTTGTAGAAAGTAGAGATGACTTTGGAATTGAGTTCACTAGATTTGTTAGATCACAGCCATTGTTGTTTTCGGTAATTAGATTGAATAGGTGAAAAAGGCTAGTGAACCAATCCCGGGTAGTCAAGAAACCAATTCTCGAAAATACATCACGCTCCACACATGGTAACGATGAGTATGCATAAGTACGAACCAACCACTAAAGTCGACCAACCTAGGAGATTAACCATTTGAGTGATGGGACACCTAAGCAAAGAGGATTGCCATCGAGCTTGACGAGAAAAATACAAAACATGAGAAAAAGAAAAAGAAAAAGAAATAAAAATAGGCATATACGCAAGAATAAAGGGATATCGATCGGAATCAGGAGCGCGATCCCGAGGCTATCAAACTATTGACCAGCGGCGGGGTGTTGACTACGCAGTTACATGGGATGAAGATGGATCGACTCGTTTAGAGGCATTGAGTTTGGTTGAGTGTTAGGTGGTTGAAGACCTGCGGCCACGGTGCCACCAACGGCGGTGGGGAGTCGCGATGGATCCTTCTGGGAACACTGGCCTAAAACTTGCCTTTTCGTTCTTCTTCCATTTTGTTTGTTTTGGTACATAGGAAATTCTAGATATGTAGACATGAATAATTGGTGAGTTGCATCTTCTAGTTCGGTCTTTAATAGTGGGTTAGACTTGGTTGGGGAGTATCGGAACTGATATCACAGAGAGTCACCTATAGGCACATAGGGTTTTGTGGAGCGACATTGAACACTATGGGAGTGGATGCACTGATCGAGTTTCACATACCTCAATCGAGGTGCTCTTTGAAGTCAAATATGCATGTACGCTGACAGATATGAGCGCTTGGTGGGTATGTGAATCGGTCAAATTGATCCCACTATTTTTCGACGACATTCTTGCATTCCGTAGTGTGGTTATATTAATAAGTTGTATTCTGTTGAGTGGTTCTGCATGGGGGCAAACAGAGAACAGTTACACGAGAGGTGTGATGAGTGCTTGAAACACTTTCAGATTATACTCGCGTGAGTCTTGCATTTTCATATTGGGGTTTTGGCATTATTTATATAATTTTATTGTGATTCTTATTTTAGTTTTTGTTTTGGAGATGAACATGATGGCCGAAAAGAACACAACACACGGGAAGCCATTTTGGAAATGAGGAGCATGTAAGGAGATCAGCACTGCGTCGCGGCGCCTCCCGCGTCGACGTACCCAATCGCGACGTGGGGTCGGCCAATCTGAAGTCAACCGATCCTGCGTCGCTTGGCGTCACCAGCGCGGCGTGCGGCTCGTCGCATCATCATTAAATGAGGGGGCTCGGGATTTTGGGGCGTGAAGAGCGTGCGGCGAGAGATCTGAGTTGACTGCGGCCGCAGGACTTTGAGGATCTCCTTGGACTTTTGTATTAGTTTTCATTATTGTTTTGATTATTTTGGATCACATGAGATGACCTTTGCATTACCTATTTGTTCTTTCTTTCATGATGTTCTAAAACTCATTTATAGGGTTATCAAACTGTCCTGAACGATCAGATTAGAACACAACACTCTCATGTTAAATCAATTATGTTGTGTTATACCATCATATGCACCATATTATTATATGATAATATCGTAATATGTGTATTTACTTGAAGATCATGGGATTAGAGGATGAAGATGTGAGGTTTGGGTGGGAGTAGCCTTTAATAAGTCAGGTGTGAGAGTATATTCAGAACACGAAGGTGGTTTGGGGTTGAACATTAAGCATTTACGGAATAAGTCGAGATGAGATATACTCGATTCTATTCCTGGTAGCGAATATGCCTGGGAGGACCTATCTCGTAAGCGAGAATCTTTCCTAGCATTGATGTTTATAACTAATCGGAATAACAACATCTTTAGGAGGATGTCTCATCGAATGTGACGGACCCACCCGCGAGCCTGAAACCCACATTGTCAATTCACCAAAACCAATAGCTTAGTTACGATTAGTATGAAGTTCTCTGTGAATCAACTGTTAGATATTGTCTAAAAGCGGTCATGTTGATTGTATCTCCCTTTCCTGTGGATGATCTCGTACACTAGTACACTATATTACTTGACGACAGCGTGCGCACATGGGCGTACATTTTGCTACAGCGTTCAGCCTATCGGTAGCCCATTTAGAGTTCTCTCTGACTTTATTCACCCGATGCGTGGGATCACCTTTTCTGGGTGCGGGAGGCGTGAGGAGAGGCTAGATCCTAGAATGAGCGCTAGAAGAAAGCGGGAATGTGGCTTGTTGATGTTTACATGTATTAGAACTCCTTAAGTTTAATATGTGTATTTGTATAAAATGGTTATTAACTCTTGAACATTGGATATAGTTTGGACATATCAATATAGTCTTATTGTAATTTGATGGCCATATTGGACATATATTGTATATATTGGACTGTTTGGGAGAACATATCAGGTTCTGTGTTGGGTCAGAGCTCCCATTCAGAGAGCTCACACCTTGTAGTTTCCTAAGGAGGCAAGGCGTCAGATGGCCAGACCTCCACTAACCATTCAGGGGTTGGGTGACGATCATGTTACGGGGTTTAGGCGTCCACGATTAATATCGTATAACATATATGATTATAATATTATATGAAGTTTTCATATTTTAAAACAGTTTAATTTAGTAATAATATATTAACTAATTAATTTTTCATGTTAGTTGATATTTGAAACGAGCATGTGGATGAATTCAATTTCCTATCAATGGAAGTTGTAGATACAAAATCAAGACATTTGACCATGACATGTTCGATCTTATAGTAATATTATCGAGCAGTATCTTGAGACATATGAGTGTTGTCATTCTGAGACTGATATCATTAAATGTTGATTAGCTTCGATGCCCCCGTTTGATTTTAAAACTCATTACAATGCCTCTTTGATTATTAATGTCCTTTTACTTTTAGAAAATATTTTATGAATTTCAAAGTATTTTATTAATTTTCGATATATCGATATTATAAAAAAACATCCCACCCGATATATCTCCGATATATCGATATATCCATAAAATGCAATACAGAACATATCCATCAGGCGATATTTTCAACACTGGTCATATGAGATTTTATCTCAGTGTTTTTAATTCGTACTTTTGTATAATTTAATTAATATTAAATATAATAAATTTACGTTGATAGTTTTGGGTTTAATAAAGCTTTTAGTTGATATATTTATACTTAAGATGTTTTCTTTTATAATTGCTTTTAAAGAAGTTGTTTTACATATATTTGTAAATCTGGGCAGCATCTGGGAATAGTGACTGAGGTATGGTTAAGTGGTTAAGGGTTAAATGGGATATAAGAAAGTGATTAGATTCGAGTCTTTATGAGAACGAAATATTACAATGTTGTAATGTCAAGTGAATAGACGTCCAAAAATGAGCTTTAAACAAATTTAGTTTTTTAGAAAATCACTAAAACAATTTTGGAAATAAAATAATACTCGAAACAGGAGTATATATAGTAATGTAAAATTCATTAATTTTTTTAAGTTAATGCCATAGTCCTCATCTGACATTAACTTTTTAATTTGAGAAGACAGGAAGGCAGTGGGGCAGGAATGGAGAAAGGAGTAGAGATGGAGGTAGATATCGAGGAGTGAGACAGACTTCTCGTCAATTCTCCTTTGCTCTTTCTCTTATTCCCCAAACATCACCTTACCACAGCACCGAGTCCTCTTTTCTTTAACCTTTCTCCTTTTCTTTGCTGGCATCCCTGTTTATTCATTCATCACTTGAAGGTGGTTATTTTGAGTTCATTTTATGAGTCCTGGCGGTCCTACAAATTTACCAGGCTGTAAATCAAATACATCGATTCTTTCCTTTGTTTAAGATAAAACTTGATATCTTTGGTTATGTGTGTTAGGGATAAAGAAATAGACCAACCCTCGCGAGGCTGAAGGGAGGGTTGGGCTCAGGCAACTACCAGACCCTTCCATACCATTTAAAATGGAGACCAGTGATAAGCCAAACATGATCGGATGAGATGAAGGTCAATGATGATAAATCCCATGTTCACGGTACATAAAATAGAGAAAGCATTCTGTATTTTAAATACTTAAATCCCTATCATAAAGGTAAATAACTTAAATCTACCAGTTAGTCACCTTGATAAAAGACATTTATAAATAGTACTTTTCTAAATTCATAACCAAATCGTCTGAGATAATAAGAGAATCCTGGCTGAGTTGAACATAGTCATTATCGATCAATGTTATGGCATAGACGCCACGATGAAGGCAGAAGAACCATCATTCGACCACAGACGGATTCACGCATACCTATTCTGCGAAGCCACCGCCTCTAAGAGTCGGAAAGCGGCGCTGGCATCGGGCGGTCGCAGGCGAAACTCGCCCGACCGCTGCTTTCGCGATTTTTGCGAGAGGGTCCACTGGTGGAGCGCAGTGGATCAACATATTGATCTCTATTCCAAAACACGGACGATGGGCATCGCCGATTCAACGTGTTAGTCTTGAGTCTAGCCAGCTAGCCATCACAATAATTGGTTGGGTTGGCGCCTCATCGGTGGCGATGCGTAGAGCAACCAGTTCTGCTTTAATCAGCCCGATCACAGGATTCGCGATGGTATCAACTGAACCTGGCGAGAGAAACAACCCGATGCCGGATACGGGGTCGCGAAGCGTGGTACGATGACATCGGAACAATAAACATCGCAGGACCAGCCACTGTGGAAATGGAGCGCCAGCCCGCGTCGATCAGCGATAGAAAGTTGGGGCAACCACCGAACCGTGCAGCCTCCGAGAGACTCGGCAGCGGAAGGTCACGGCATCCTCCCGGCGAAGGGCGACACGATCCACGGCATTCCTGAAGTGTTAAAGCGGCGAAGTCCAGCCGAAGCGGGACACGGACCACAACCAGCGCGGAGAAGGAGCAAGCTTGAAATACTTGGAGGACATGCAAGGGAAGCGAACATCATCCTGAACCGGGGGCGGAAGAGCAATCATGAGGCAGGACACGGGTTTTGGCGAGGGCTTCGGCCAGGGTGAAGGAGGTGGTCGGAAGGGCGGCAGTGATCTTATGGATACCTTGATCCGTGAGCTGAATCACCTTTCCTTGAGACAAGGTATTACGCTAAGCTTCGGCCATTAGAGCCGCCCTGGTGGGGCTTTGATGGGTTAGAGACGTGTGACCACCTCGATACATCTAATCGGATGGAGTTGCATGGGTGCTCGAGACCCGGTGCGGTCTCAGAGCTTTAAGCCTGTGACAACAAAAGGCCCGACCCCAGCCGGTTCTTGAGTCCCCTTCATGAATCTCTTAGATTCGACTGTCTGCATGCGTTCGTCTCCCACTTCATCGGGGCGGGCGTCTGAGTAAGTACCACCTGTGGCGATGACAGGCTCGCAGAAAGCACAGTCATAAAGTCAAAGATTCAATGCGAGTCGAGAGTGGGCGCCAGCGAAAAGTGTATCATTCTGTTCATTGGATTAGGAGTGATCAAGGGCGATGTTTTCTATTTGAAAAACTGGCAGCATGGCGAGTGCTCGCGAAACGAGGAAAATAAATGGCGAGAAACCTTATAGGGAAACTACACACCCACAGAAAAGAAAAAGTCGACAGATAAGCAGTGACCTGAAATACAAAAAACCAGTAGACCGGAGGAAATCCCAGAGCAAGGATGAGAGCGATTCCCCTAAAAGCGGGGGGAATCTGAGAAGATAGTTTGGGCCCGCACGAATTTGAAAACTGACGGCGTTATTCTTTTGTAACCACTCCTTGCTGACCTCGGTGTCACGGGTCACTGCAAAGGGTCGAGAAGCAGGCGGGTTGGGGTGAGCTCGGATGAAATCAAATCCCGCTACAAGAGATAACACCAAGTCTGACCAGAGTTCCGGGGACTATGGGCTCTTTTGAGACAGTATCTGGTGAAGAGGAAAATATAGTACTTGATACA